>JAHZND010004139.1:0-22310 GCA_027744115.1 Acrocyrtus sp. NNG-2020 | reverse complement strand
ACTGAGTTCTTGTACTGCAATAACAAAATAATATAATAGCATACCGGTAAGTATAAATTGACTATCCCCAGTGAATGCAGCATCCCATACCCATCTTTGACCAGAGCAATGCAAGTCTGAGACTAAGGAGAAGTCAGATGTTTTCCAAACCTTACAAGTTTGATCGGCAGATGTGGTAGCAAGAAATCTTTAAGATATTCAGAAAAAAGAACTGGATGATGAAACAGTGAAATTCATATGTAATTCATTTTTTATAACAATTTAAGTATTATTTAATACTTACGACGAATCCGGTGAAAAACAGCACTTCAAGGCATATCGTTTGTGCGCTTTCATTCTATACAATGGACTTAACTTCAAGTGATCTCCATCACTATCTGAAATTTCATAACGCGTCTTACTTTAGACTTCAACTGATTCTACAGTAGTACCTACCTAACCTACCTATTTGGGTAGGTTAACTTATAAAAGTCCAAAATAAAACTTACCATCCAAGCTCCAAATGTAACAGTCTCCTTTGTTATTTACAGCTGCAAGAAATTTTCCTAGTGGGTCAATGGATACATGTTGAACCGGTACTGATGACGTTTGATCAGGAATCTATTTTAATTAGTAAAGCAGTCCACGTTAATTATAACCCTACTAGACTAAACAATGAATACTCATAAACTGTAGCCGCACAATGTATAAACAAATTACCAACTGCTCAGTTCTATCATTCCTTAAATCCCAAACGTGTATTGTTCCACTGTGATCTCCCACAATTAGTTCAACATTATTGGGATGTAGAGCAATGGAAGTTATAGGCGAGGAATGGGTTTGAAACAATTTTTGACAAGTTGGATTACTCACTCTGAAAAAACACATCATCAAGACCACTCCTTTAGTACAATATCAACATAACTTTTTATTACAGCATCCTTTAATAGCTTGGCAGCATACAATTACCTCAGGTCCCAAATCCTAGCATTAAAGTCCTCCCCACCAGTATACATCCACTGAGCATCTCTGTTAAATCCTATGGCAGTCACGTTCTTTTGTATTCCCTCAAAATTCAATGTAGGACTCTGCGTAGTTCCATGAATGTCATAAAGTCTCACATGCTGGAAACCAGCAGCTGCAATCAGTCTTCGGTCCGGTGTTATACACAAACTATTAACTTGCTGCAATTATTTCCAAAAAATCAGTACTGAAGTTCTAATGCAAACATTCTGCACATCCAATTTCCAATTCAAATCTTTAATTAAAAACATACCGAGTCCGGATGCTGAAAAGTTTTGACGCAAAGTGCAGTGTGAATATGCCACAATTTAATAGTGTGATCATAGCCAGCAGTAGCCAACACAGTTTCCAACGCAGTCGCGTTCGGAACCCCGTTTATACTGGAACTCCCACCTCCGCCCGATCCCGACGTAGTGAGGCTTCCAGGATTACTCGAAGTACCTGTACCGGTAGTAGTTGTGGTCGTTGTAGTAGTTGTAGTAGCACTGGTAATTGTTGTCTCTGCTGCTACCACCGCCGCAATCTCTCCCTCCTCGGGACTTCCACCCTCGGTATTTCCACCCCCATCTTCGGCAGCTGTGTTCACCATTATTCTACCTTTCTCTCGAACACTTGAGGTACTCTCGAACTAACAAAGTTATTATTACCTAAATTAGTTCCCAATTTTTAGAAGGTTAATAGAAAAACGAAAGCTGAAAGCGCGCACATGCATTTATTTACAAAACAATGTTCAGCTGTTCCTAGCTTTGTTGTTGCCTGTTGTGTGCTCTCAAATACACATCAGGGCAAGGTATTTGCTACCTGCGAAAAGCGGACCAAGTCAAAATATAAAACTCTGTCGTTTTGCTCTTTGTCTCAAGGTGCCCTGATTGCAAAAGTGCACATGCTTCCTGTATGCCGCTATGTAGCTAGCTACTTTCTACTCTTTCTTGACTAGTAAGAAAAACGCAAACAGCCGAGCTTTTGTGTTGGTTTCCTGTTTACAGTTATTTGAAAATACTAAATATATTTTTAATTAAATAAACAAAGTTAATTTTCATACTGTAATTAATTTTGACATTAGGTAATTTTCGATTTAGCGTTTTTTATTTCACACACTCGTCGTCAGTATTGTAGTAACACTAGTTGGGTTGACCTGAAACTATTATACTTGATTGACTTAAAATATAAAATCCTAAACATCAGTCAGTATTAGATACGATACATATTTAAAATTATTTTGGCTATTAAGCTGCTTTTAAATATTTAAATTGTGGAATACTGTGGGCAGTAAATGGTCGAGAGGGAGAAGACGAAGCAATGGGGATACGGGTGGTTTGATTGACCTCAGATTTCAATTTGTAGTTGTGAGCAAATAAGTAATTGTTTGGGTCAGAAAAGTGCAATTTGCTATTATTGTTTAATACATAGAAGTTAATTGCTTAAACACTGGTAAAAGTATTTTTTTAAGTGTCAGTATGTTATCTTTTAAAATTAACAAGAAAGTGGGTTTGGCTTCGGCAAGTGCTGCGCAGCTAGGGGCAAAGAAGCCTTCAGAGAAAACGTCCGCAAATGCTTTTAGGGATGATGAAGACCAAGCAGATCATGAACCTGATTTCATTAAAGAACTGGATGGAAATGTTATTGTTTCGTAAGTCAATTGGAAAAAATTAATATTGCTGAATTTTAGAAAAAGTGTAACTTGCTGGTTTATTTTATTTTATCTACAATGGCTAATTAAATTGAAACTTTACTATTTAATCTTATTTATTGATTTAGGAAAAAACAAGTAAAGACAGAGAAAAAGGAGTTAGTTATCCCGCTCATTACTAAAAATGAATGGAGAATTGATAAGAAAAGGCTACCAAAGGATGAAAGCAACAGAGAAACTGAGGGAAATGAGAAGGAGACACGGGAACATTCAGCTGTGCCGCAAGATGACAAAAATGAAACAAATGGGGAATCTTTAAAGCAGCAAGCTATTAAAGAACTTTTGGAGGAGGCCTCCGGCACCTCCGGTTCAGATGGAAAAAGTAATAGAAGTATTCCGCTGCTGTTCCAGAACAAAATTCCAGAAGGATATGAAGAAGATGATAACATGGATGTGTCATTACGTCCAGACCAGGTACTGTTTGGAGCTACTCCGTCTGATTACATGTTCGGAAGCAAAGAAGTTTCCAAACAAAGAGCTCCCAACCAAAGCACTGCAACCAAAGAGTTTCGGGTAAACCGTCAGCCTTTAGTAGTTAAAAAAAGTAGGCACAATTGTTCAATTTAATTATAATTTAAAATGCGCAAACTAGTTACACTTGTTCAATGCCAAACTAACCGATGCATAGCACAAACGAAACCCAAACCCAGCGGTAAACAAGTACACAAAGTATACCTACATAAATCTGGCATCAATTATAAGGATGAAACCTAACCTAACCAACATAAACCAAACCTCAATTACACAATTCGAACCGAACCAAACCGAACTAAACCAATCCGAAGTAAATAAACCGAACCAAACCTATACAAACAGAACCAAACCTATACAAACAGAACCAAACCTATACAAACTGAACCACAATTATGCTGACCAATGAAACCTAACCTCTTTTACAGAACCAAACTTGAATGTAATCCCATAGCGCATAGCGCATAGCGAATTTGCTTGGAAAACTTTGGTTGGAGACCTTTTGTTTAGAAACTACTACTTTGGCTCCGATCCTGACACCACTCCGTCCATTTTCTTTATTAATGTTATTCAGTCAATGCTAATTTGATTTAAATTCTGGCGATTTATTTATAAAGTAGCAATATTTCATTTATTTTATAGTCATCCTTGGAGGACTACGATAGAGTACCTATCGAAGAATTTGGCTTGGCTATGCTGCGTGGCATGGGATGGAAAGAAAGTGAAGGAATCGGTTTAAAAAACAAAAAGTATGAGGCACTACTCCATTCAAGTTTAATTTTTATCACTAATTTCGAATTAAACTTTGAAACTATAATTAATGATAAATTTTGGTATTGTATTTATGTTTTCTGAATGTAGAGTTGTGGATATGGCAGTGCCAAAGCTTCGACCCAAAGGAATGGGCCTGGGTGCGGATATAGCACATATCAATAAAGACGTGGCTCCTAACAGTGCAACTAAAGACAATGACAACGAGAAGGAAGATCTTACGTTGAAAATAGGGGGATATGCAATGATAAATCGAGGAAGTAAAAAGGGATATTATGGTCAGGTATGGGAGCTTTGTTATCATAATTGTATTGCTAGTATGTAGTATTATTTATCTCTAAGCAAATATGAATATGTATGTCATCAGTCATCGATTATATGGTGATCGATGTGATCTAGTGATGACATGATAAATGTGTAATAATAACTATCTAGGGAATTGATAATTAAGTAAAATTAATAATTAAGCCATGCCTTCTTTTTCAGATTGAATCCTTTGACGAGGACAACAATCGTGTCATTCTTCGACTTGCTATCGGTGGGAAAATGGAGGCTGTTTCAAAGTTCTATATAGAATTAGTTTCTACGAAAGAGTACAAAAGTAAATCGAAAGTGATAAGTAAGTAACAATTTGTTACTAACAAACACAGAAAACTTTTACTTCAGCGAAACATCCATATGTAAGGAAAGAAATAAGATTATTTGATTTCTATTTTAGATAGTGCGAAATACGAGGAGTATAAAAGTGTTCAGGAAAATACCAACCATCATAGCCAAGAATCATCAAAGCGGATAGACCGCGAAGACCACCGGAGGAAAAGGCAAAGTAGTGAAAGCAGTAGCGAAGATGATAGGGATGTTAAAAAGAAGTCCGAAAGAAGGGATCGATATGATTCTGATAGAAGTAGCAGCAGAAGTGACAATGAAAAAGATTACAAACGCAATCGAAGGAAGCATGAAGACGATTATGACAGTAAATATCGAAAAGATGATAAGACATCACACCACAAAAGTAGAGATAGATATGAAAAATCTGATAGCAGAGACAAAAAAGATCGAAACCGTGATGGGGATCGTTACAATAGACGATCGGAAGATCGGGAACGACGAAGTTACAGTGATCATCACAAAAGTTCGAGTGGAAATGGCGAAAAAAGGAGTAGCCATCATAGGAATAGAGATGAGCATCGTGAAAGAAAGCATGGTCATTCTCACTCTTCAAAACATTATAGGAATTGACAAATAGTTCAATAAGTAAAAGATATATAAATAATTTATTGTTGAAAAATTTTATGGAATGACTCAAGAGGAAAATATACTACTCAATTTGTCCTTTAAAATTGAAAATAAATATTTTAGTACAATTTAAATTTATATTGACTTCAATCTTCAATACATATTAATACATATACGCAGGCTTCGGAGCAGCACACTTCTTATGGTTTGATGTTACACTTATGTTTGCGTTTCCAACTCCAACTTTAGACTTACTAAGCTAAGTATGTCAATCATAACCCTCAGATTGGGAGCAGACTGCAACGGGGGCTCTCTCAAACCTTATTAGTCGCTTAAAATTTAATTAGTCGACTAGAGTTGCCAAGTTGCGTAACATTTTAAAAGGCCATATTAGTGATTATCCTGTGTTAACTATTTGAATATCGTTGTTATCGTACCAGCACATACTAATAGAAATTAACAGGTACATTAGATCTGCAGGCCTGCAGCTTCAATTTGCATTGGACATGATTCACATAAATATTTTTTATGCACTTAGAGCAAACTTGCAGGCATTTCACTTCTGAAGCTGTACATGTACATCAATAACTGAATGAATTTTTTAAAGATTTTCGGCTGAAAGGATTTTTTTAAAATATAGTATTTGTAATTCATATAATATTAAATATATGTAATTATGTCTTGGCTTCACAAAACGCAGTCAACATATGGCCGTTTAATACCAAAGCCGGAAGTGCTAGGTAGACGTGAAGAAATCAGCGATGAGGTAAACGAAATTTATTAATTTGACTAATTTTTATACAGGTATGTTCACTCAATTTGTAAAGCTGAGACCTGCAAAATGAAATGGTTATATTTTTGCAGGCACTACCGTTACAAGATCAAATTGAAAACCTTAGGGCTAAGATATCTTTAAAAGAACGATACAACAAAGCACTCCGAGATGATCTTAATGAGTCCAGTGAAGGAGCGTCCTCTTACCTTCAGGAGCTTGCGCGTGAGACAAAGGAGCTTCGTCAGAGATTTATGGATGCAATAGATTCGGAAAAGGCCGCCGTTCAAAATGCTCTTCGAACTCATCGAGAATTTCAACTAGCCACAACAGGAAAAACGCCTGCTGTTGCAATACCCTGGCTGGATGACAAGCTTTTTGATATGGCAAAGCTTCTCAATTGCCTCCTTGATAAATTGAAGGATAAACGAAAGCGGCTGGAAGAATCGGAGCAAATGGTTTTGACAATAGAAAAATGGCCCCGACCAGGCACTCTCCCATGGGAGTTGGAAGCAACGGCCGATTTCTGCCGATTAGAGTGCCTTATTGAAGGCCAGAAAGTAAAGAGAGAAACCGCCTTCATCCTCCACTCTAAATATATCGAAATAAAATATCAACTTCTGGCTGAGAGAGGCAAATACACTTCCGTTCTCAAGAATATGGAAATGGGACTGAGAACTTTGAAACTTGAGCTGAACAGTCTGGAAACTATGTTGGATGATGCAATCTACTTCCGAAACGAAGCCTTCAAGAACCTCACACTGACAGAAAAAGAAGCCTCTGAAAATCGGAAGCGACGAAGAATACAAATGTCAAAAATGAAAAAAGCTGTTGAAAGAATTTTGGAGGAAAATCAGCGTGCCCCTACAAACAAAGCGAAAGGCACAAAGTCTGCAAAGATTCAGTCGTCCTTCTCGCAGCAGTTGCCTAATCTGTCGGATGTTGCGGAAGTTTTGAAAGCAAAGCGATCTGAGGTTGAAGAATATCAGGAAAGAGCAAGAAAGTTGGTGGAGACCATGCGAGTTCCTGACTTAACTCACATTCCAGTCAGGCTAAAGACAGTTTCCAAGATTGGAACAAGACTCAGGAATGAACTTGAGTTGAAAGAGAAGTTGCGTGACCTACTTGTTAATCAGAAGGGCCAGCTTCTTTTAATCCTTTATTACTTCCGGTATACTGGTGTTACTCAGGTAGAGGACTTTGAGGCCTTTAAATTGCAGTATGAGAAGTCTATTAAAGAAGCTCAGTACAGGCAGTTGGAAGTGGTAAGAAAATTGGACAAGGTGGGCAGCATACACCTGGAAATCCGTCTCGGCATCCTTTCCATTCTTGATCATCTCAACACGGAAAGGAGGAAAGGCCGCGCTCATGTTCCAAAGGATGACATGATGACACAAATGAGAGTTGTCATTGCCAAGATTAAACGGGTCCTAGAGCAGAACAACGAACTTCTTAGTCAATTCACTAAGAAGGAAGCGGATAGAAACTACAGCTACTACGTGAAGCCTTTGTCACTTCCAGGTAGATTAATCCGTGTGGGCACACCTCACCAATCTGAAGAGTCGGATGGAGACGACGACTTTGTTGATTCCAAAGTGCCGGGCAGAGTGGAAATCAAAGCGAAGAGTGCAAGATTCCTTAACCAAGCTCTACTTAAACGTGGAATTCACTGATAAATCTATCTTTAAATGTGACTGTGTAATTTTATTTATTTTTTGTAATAATTAAAATAAACTGAACTGAGACCCGCATCAATGTAACTTAACCAGGAAATGTTTGAATTTGAATTTGGTCGAAACATAATTGCGCAATTCAAGTTTTGAATTATCGTTCTATGTAATCTGAAGTAATTGCCAGAAGGACGTGCTTATTCTTTCTGCTAGTTTTTTATAGACTTGTAGGTAAGATTTATCAAAAATGGTATATTTAGTGGAGTTTTCCTGCACCACATATCTTCCATTGTTCATCTCGGATAAGTAAACTATGCATGCCTCTAGGCAATAGAATTGTTTAAAATATTATATACAATCGCCTCATTGCCAATGACCAGTCATAATGTCTGAACCTAAACTACACACTGCTATTTTTTATAATTGAAGTTTCTGATCGTTGTTCCTAAAATAATCCCATCGTATTCAGATTTACCATAAAGATCAAATCACAAAGAGCAAGAGCAAGCAAACATAGCCCAATAGTGGCAATGAATGGCAATAGGCACAAAGCGCTTTAACCGGAAATCGTTGTTGCTGTATTCGCTTGCCAAAACTATTTAGTAATACTAAAGAGTGATGCAATCTTAATGACTGTGATGGGCAAATAATTGCTGGGGGGATGGATGAGTCTACGCTGAGTACACACGCATGCATGAAAATGGAAGGCTTTAAACGAAACTTTATTTTTGATAGAAAAAAAAAGAGCTCATCTCTTTACAATGTTTTTTTGCACTCTTCGTGAATGAATAATCAAACAATGAAAAGTGTGCAATAATATTACTTGGCTTATGCAAAATTAAAACATGTCTATGCAATGCATTTTGTAGGTTTAAGTGCAGTGCAGTGTTATGTTGATAACGAGTGTGGGTCAGTAGTCATCTCTGTAGTTTTAGCTAGTGAAGACAACAGTGATCAGATTAGAATTCATAGTTCATCGTAAACAAAAGTCACTTGGAGCCATCCTCCAAACTTACCGTACAATTGTTTGAGCCTAGCCAAAAATAAATTATGGAATCCGGCTTTATGCTTTTTGATATGCTTCTTCTTGCACAGGTAAAGTTTGATAGCCGGAAATGGACAATGGACCAGTGATGTACGCAGTCTCTAGCTTGCAACTTCAACTTCGCAATGCAAATGTTTTTTTAGCTTTTAGTCATATAAAGTTCAAACAGTGATGATGTAGATTTCATTAGATAATGCAAGTGTAAATGGAAGATTTTGCATAAAAAGAACTGTAAAATTGATATCAGAGTCGTATTTCACGACCACCTCCCTGCTACTCTGTGATTCAGTTCAAGCTCAACAAGTACCATTACCCTTCTGAATGTTAAAATGAAGCGTAAAAATAGTGATGTTGGTGTGTTGTGTCTTAATTGATAAAAATTTATTTGTGTCAGGTATGCATAACAAAGTAGATAACTGCGTAATGTCCATTTACTCAATTAACCAGAACAGTGTGGCAAAAAATGTTCTGTATGTAATTACCTAATTCATCTATTATAACATATTTTGGTATAGAAATTAGATTTAATTTTTATTAAATTGCAAGCGGAGCAGGGTCATTCCATAGTCTAGTCGGATTGATTTGCGCCACACAACGTAAGTAATAAAAAAATTAACAACACTGACAACAGGCTTACCGCTAGGTTTGCAACTTGTAATCCTAACTTTAGTAGTGTAGTTGTGATGCTGGTGTGATTTTTGTGAGGGTCTGTTACGAATCGCGTGCAGTGCAGTATAATTTCGTTTGTCAATTAATGACAGTTAAGGCGTGTGGTTTGAAACGGTTTAAAGTGTTTCAGGGCCATTTTGGAACATTGTTGAATTTTTTACTTTTTGTGGCACTATTGTATTTGTGAAAAGGGAAAATGCTTGAAAATTGTCTGCCGTTGATGAGCAATTTAGTTGTTGGAAGCTGTGACTAGGCATTTGTTAGGGTCTCGTGTTACACTGCAGTTGAAGTTGAATACCTTATTCCTATGCAGAACAATTCGGAAACTTTTTTCTAAAAACAAATAACTCTAAAGCCAAAGGGCTATGAAAATATTTCGTGATGAGAATGGAGTAAATAACTTCAAACTTTTGGAGTGCACTTAGAAAGCGAAGTGTGATAATTATAGGGTTGCTGGCGAGGCATGTGTGGAGGAAGGGGGGAGCGACTAGCGAATTAAGGAGGAACGCACAACACACGGAGAAATTAAGAAAAGAGTACTATGGGACAATGTCCCGTTGGAAGGACCATCGTAAATCACTGTTTCGCAGTGTGGTGTATTTTTGGTTTGCTACTATTGACAAGTGGAGATGATTCGGGGCAAGGTGAGTCAACATTTTTGTAAACTATTGTACTACTTTCAAGGGAAATTAAAAATGGGCTAGTAATATTGAAGCAGTCAACTCGAGAAAAAATGAGGAAATAGAATTACCTATATTTTTACAGGAATGAAATGTTCGGGCTACTGCACCAAGGACACTGCAAAGTGTCAATCGCGAGGGGGAAAGGTTGTCGGATTCTGTAGCAAAACTTTGATGTGCTGTGATCGTAAATGCTTCCACTTTCTCATTTAATTATGCATTTTCTTCCTCTGTAATTGAAACGTACAAATGGCAAATTTTATTGCGTATTTTAAAGCTCTAGTTTCAGCAACTGGCTCTTGCGGCGATAGGAAATCGGACCAGAAGATAGTTTACTTCAAATCACCAAGTTTTCCTGAATATGCTGGAGGAGACTTACTTTGTGATTTTAACGTTAGACTACGCAATGACACGCTAGCCATTCGGTAAACTGGATAAACGATGATCTAAATGAAAATTTAGATGATGATCGTTACCTTTGTCGAATTTGTTTCACTGTCACTTGTAGAGTCGATTTCCTTGTGGCCGAAATGGATGGACTTTCCTTCGATGGTGGAGGCGAGAATGTCGCCAACTGCGAATCAGACATGATATTTATTCGTGGTTTTAACACGTGGGCTCCTCCAGCTAGGTGTGGAAACTTGTCTGGCTATGGAGGTTACTATGAATTAATTTGTCTGAGTAATTATTAGTAAAATGCATTTGCTTAATTATATCAATAAGAATCATTTTTCGTTTGTAATTTTAGTTTTGGTAGACATAAACTCTAGGCAAACTAGAAATCTTGGAATGCTCACTGTCGTGGCTCTGATGTCCAGCCCAAAGTACCGCTTCAATGTGAGGATCGCGCAAGTATCAAAACATGGAGGTGAATGCAATATAATTGTTGTAGTAGATTTCACTTACACTCACAAATAGTCATAATGTAACAGTCAATTAGTATTTTTCCCAGTTTTATATTAATGGTGTCTGATAACCTTTGACAGAGAAAGTACTGGATTCCAAGGATGCAATTACTAAGAGATCTGTGTATCCATACGTAGTCATTCCGACAATTATACCAACCCCCACAAAAATTCTAATAAAAACTGTGACCCCTGCAGAGTTGGCGTATTTGTCGTACAGAGATAATCCTGCAGTTGTCGACAATCCCAGGGAACCCTTTAAGATTTTTGATTCTATTTATCCGTAAATCAAAAAAGCTACCACGCACTGCTCAATCATGCCATATAAATAATTTCAGTCAATTTAAAAACTGATAAGGTATTTTTTATTTGCAGCTCAAAGTGGGAATCTCCATTTATTGTGAATGGGGAAGATACTCTTATTTCAACAGTTCCTTATCAAGTCAGTTTGAGAGTTAAGACAGAGGCAATAATGCCCCCACCAATGACAGACTTTCCCGATATGCACAGTAGTACCGAAGGGGAGTCCGTAGAGAGTAGCTATGATGCTACCTCTGTTTCAGCTACTGAGGATGAACTAACAATGGAAAGTTACACAGACGGCTATCCATTTCCAAACTGCTCCGAAGCAGAAGGCACTCATTTCTGCGGAGGCTCAATTTTGGACCAGCGCCATGTGCTGAGTGCAGCGCACTGCTTTTTTGGAAGGTACACGTTGCACAGATTAATTTGAAAATGCTCTGTTGAAGCAAACACTGCCAAAATTATCAATTAAACGCAAATTATTGGCTAATTTTCAGCTCGAAATTGGATGGGATGCTAAACATTTCATCAATTGTGGTCGTGGTCGGTGACACCAACAAATGCTCAGATGATGACGAAGACGTCGGGATATTTTCGGGTCAAGAGCCAGGCCTAAAATCTTACCGATATGGAGTGGAGTCCATCACGTTTCATTATGGATACGACCACAGAATTCTAATAAATGATATTGCAATTCTTAGGCTAAATGAGAGCATTAAATACTTTAAAAATGTCAAGCCAATCACATTAGCTAAATCAGGGGACGATTTCGAAGGTCAGGAAGCACTGCTAAGCGGTTGGGGGGACCGCTTCACAGAAGGCAATTCAAACAACTACTCCATGGAGGAACCACAAGGTCCCAGCATTCTACAGTCATCAGGCCTTCTTCAAGTTCAGAACCGCTCCTTTTGCAACGACCGCGACATGTCTCAATTTGGTGCCCCGAGAGCGCAAATTCTCGCACATGCCAAGTACATGTATGTCTTCGAGTCCACAATATGCACACTGACAAAAAATGGAAGTGCAAAGGAAGTTAATACCGGAAGGGGTGACAGCGGAGGACCTTTAATATCCTATTATGCTAAAGATAAGGACACCCAAGGGTCCAGTCTTGACGCATTAAAGGAGCCTATCCTAATTGGCGTGGTTAGCTATAGCATTCCATACGACGAAAAAGTGTTTATTTACGATGGGGTAAATCGAACAGTAGATTTCTACACTTCCGTCGCATTCTACAGGTCGTGGATCGATCTAGTAGTAAAGTCTTTCGAACAAATTATGAAAAATGTGACATGAAATAAGCGATAAGAAAAAAAATTCTACAGATATGCCCTGTTGTAACCTAAAAGTGTGATGTAAACTGGTCTCAGAATTAAAAGTGAAAATATATTTCCAATTAAATATCTATACAGTACTCGTAAAACTATTTTATATTCATAAATACCGAAAAAATTCATAATCAAATATAAAAATTCGCATTAAATTGCTAGACTTTCCACCATAAAAATTACGCATTGCATTAAAAAATATATTTTCTCCAAAAATGCATCCAAACAACGCCAATCAAAAGAAATTTCAGGTGCTTAAAATAGACAAAAAGGGCAACCTGTTTGCTGCTTAGTGCTTGCTTGTTTGCATCTTGCATCGTCAACCGAACGATCGTAGACCACACATGTAGTGCCGTCCTTTCAATGCTGTTCCATTCCAGGTAAAGTCCACACAAAGCGGGAAGCTCACAGCACATGTTCAGGCAGAAACTGAGGAACTCTTTTTGTTTGCTTGCATGCACCTAAATGCACCAAGGCAAAAGGCTGAAGGTTTGTTTACAACTGGAGTTGGAGAGAGTGTTCCAGTGTGAGTTTGGGACTTTGGTCGAGTGGAAGTGGAAGTTGAGCCTTCGTAAAAACTAAAAGAAGAAAAGAGGACATTTGTGTGTAGTTGGTAGTGTGTGGTTGTGGTTGAGTAGTTTAATTAACTTGATTAATTGCTGACGGTTTTTTAGTATTTTTTTTAACTCTGACGGATTTGAATTTGAATCGCTCAAAATTCAAGATATATTAGAAATGGAGAGAAAAGATGAAGAAGTGGAAGTGGACTTTGATGTCGAAAATCCAGACCTCAGCACTTTCTCAAGGGAAGAGGAATTAGTGGACGACAATGGAAATGTCACATTTTACGAGAAATGTGACAGATTTGAGCTATTGCCATTGCCTTCACAATCGGATTATTTTGATCCAGGTTCCCTTCGCAGCTTGATTAATGTAAGTTAAAGTAGTTAGCTAACTGATTATGTATACCTATTAGGTAAGGTACAAATGTAAAATAAAATGATATTTATGTAGTTATGTATAATTTAGATAATGACTCTTTTATGATATTTAATGTCAATTTATTTTTTTTAGCGTGCGGGTGGTAATGTTGTGCAAGAACGGAAAGAGCAGGGAGATGACGATGTTGTACGGTTACTGGATGAAGTTCGCCTTATGCGCTATCCAACTGATGAGGATTTCGAAGTGCCCAGCAACACTTACTCGAGCTTTTACGTGTACCACACGATCCACAATAAGACACACAACATCGACCCACCCGACATGAAGGACTATTTGTAAGTTAATCAGTGATACTGACTGATACCAAACATCACCCGATTTACATTTATCAGATGATGATTAGGATTACCGTACTCACAATTTCCATTAATATTATTAAGGAATATGTATAATATACACTGACTATGAATATGTATCTCTAACCTAATCATATTATTATGTTGTATAGAAATTGATTTCTTTGACTGGCAAAGGCTAAGCCTATAGATTGACATATGTAATTATAATATAATTTTTAAAAATTTAAATGATTTGTTTGATTAATTCTTTAGACTGGAGCCATCAGCATCATGGAAATTGGCTAAGTATATTGTTGAATATAACAATATAAACCAGACAGAGAAAAATGAGCCAGCTCCTACTACTACAGTTGGGATTTCTACGTTAGCTGGAAGTAGAGACTCTGTTTCAATAAATGAGGAAGTGGAAAATGATGAAGCTATGCCCCGGAGACCATCTCCTGGACTTTCGAAAGAAACCCCTAAAAAGTCCTGTGGCCCTAGTCCTACTCCATTAAAAAGACCCCAATTAGTGGTGGTAGCTACAGCAGGCCCTTCGAAAAAAACAAAAAATGTAGCTCCAAGGGAGCGACTGCCAGATGATCAGTGGAATGACATGGGGGAACAATGTTCTGGAAATTGCAGTGAAGTGTCCGGAGACTCTTTGTCTTTTGATGAACTGGAAGACAGCAATTCACCCGCACTTCCAGAAAAGCTGAATACTGTCAGAAATCGGAGGAAGGCTAGGTAGGAAACCTTTAAACGAACTGGTTCTGTTTAAAGTGACACATGATTATTTAAAGAGTTGAGTTATCCTTATCCTAAGGGATAGGTATGAGCAATCCAAAATGCAAACATGTATTTATTGTGTAGATCTCGCCGCGTGAAGAAGGAATGGCGAGCTTACCAGTTCAGTGAGGATAAGTTTATTATCCAAAGTTTATGCAAAAAGAAAGCAATACAATACTGCATGGGTACCGCAGTATGGAAAGCATTAGAGGAGTCGGAGGTAAATATCGTTTCTATTTATGTATTTACTGAATATTTCTATAAATTATAAATATTAATTTACACCTTACAAATGCTTCTATTTGTTTCAATCGGGTATTCCATTCCAAGTTTTTATCCTTATTATCCTATCCTGTTTAGATATATGTAGTTAATGATTCCAATCCAAAATGGGGCATATTATTGCTCAAAACATTTCCGTTTCTAATAATTGCATTTGCTTGTTTACAGACCTTTAAAGGAAGGAGAACCTGGCATAGTCTTTCAAATCGTTTCCGAAGAAATCTAGGTCCTCGGTTTCTTCAGCCTGGAAGCGAGGAGCGACTGCCGAAAACTTATGAAATCAGTGAAGCGGATTGTCTAAAAATAAGAAGAGTAATGGCAGGTTCGCATAAGGGTTTGAAAATGAC
The DNA here is from genome assembly GCA_027744115.1 of Acrocyrtus sp. NNG-2020. Lineage (NCBI taxonomy): Eukaryota > Metazoa > Arthropoda > Collembola > Entomobryomorpha > Entomobryidae > Acrocyrtus > Acrocyrtus sp. NNG-2020. Next base: position 7,070 of record JAHZND010004139.1, on the reverse strand, counting down.
ATGTCCATTCGATTTGAAGTTTGATTGATCGTTCGTAATCTCAATTTTTGTTCTTTATTTTGTACGTGCACAATGACATTCCATTACTAACTGAATACTGAATGTTCATGTTACATGTATCTTAATCTTATGATTTTTACTATTATGATTTATGATTAAAGATTGAAGAAGAGCTGTGATTCGTAATTGTATAATATAATACACATAACGTAAGTAACAGTAGTTTATCGTGTATTTTTTTCAATAAAGGGATGGCCGCTGTACTTTAAAGTTTCTTGGTTGTTGAAATGTACTACATAATTTACTAGTTCACTTACGGCATAAAGTTTCATCTTACAGTGTTAATGAATTAAGGTATGCTGTATTCTGACAGCACTAACGCTTCAAATTACAATTGGCGCATGCATAGTCAAAGTCAAATCATCCATTTTTAAAATTTTGAGACTCAAATTCAGAGCATTCGTTTTCATACAGCTTCAATACAGAAAGTTTCGTCCACGACATGGCACTGTGTGAACTGTGAAGCGTAACCGATTTAGAATTGATTAGGTGTGTTCCTACCACGTAAGGTCTCTTCTTGTGGTAAAAAGCACTCGCTTGCCTTGAATTTTTATTTTACGACTGCTCTCTGCTGCACTGCTAATTGCTTTGATTCGTCTTCAGCGTCATTAAAGATAGCAAAGAAGCGTTTCAGCGTGAATCTTACTTCCATTTTCCTCGTCACTCACAACAATACCTACAGTTACTGATAAGCTTCTGAATTTTACTGAAACAAGGAGAATTGCAATGACGCATTCATTCCCAAGCACATTCAGTAATACAGTGGGGACTATAAAAGAGCTAAAATAATAGCTAAAGCATGAATTTTTCTGAATGCTAAGTTTTCTATAAATAACTCGCTTCTGTTCTTTAAGTTGGTCAGTAAATGAGCGTTGGATGGAGCAACATTACAAGGAGAATGATAATGATATGATAACGGTGGCACAATATGGGGCAAATATGTTTGAAGATAAACTTAAACCAGAACCAGACTCCATGTTTTTCCCACAGACTTGCTCATGCTTCTTACATAAAAATCCACTGATCATGGGATACTGCTTACTTGCCGGAACATAAAATGAAGCTGTAATTTTGCTAATTACTAAAATAACTGTACGATAAGCAGTGGAAAAAGCGCCTTCTAGTAGACATACTATGCTAAAAGCTATAAAACAAACTTTGCTATGAAAATCCTGGATGAGATTTTAATGTGCAGTATACTAGTGGGTGTTGCAATGTTTAGTTTCATTGACTATTTTTAGCGTTAAAATCAGCAAAAAAACGAAACATGGATTGGAGCTGGAAACGTAAAACGCAATACATTTCCTAGTCTGAAATTTAGTAACATGCTCAGTTTTTTCTGCTACAATTTGTGGGCTTGGACTGAAAAATATATATGGGAACACAATATGTGTATTCAATTTCAAAGAAACATTAGCATCCAGTAAAGTAATGCCAGGAAATTTTCGAGTTTTTGTGACCTTTGGGACCCTAGGAAGGAAAAGTTTACTTGTGATTGAATAGTTTAACGAGCTTATTTAGGGGTTGAAATGTTTCCTAAAAAGTTTACTAAGGGCAATATGCCCATCTGGAAAGCTGGGCTCTTTACTCTTTGTTTCTTTGCTACATTTAAAGGGATAACAGCGGAAATGCGTTATCCAGACGGGGGTAGAAACGTGATTCCTCTAATTCAAAACAAGTTCCAGAGAGCGCAACAGTACAATGACGGAACTGTAATGGCGCATGTCATAGGCAGTGCTGGAATGAATTTTTTATACTATTTCTACATTCTTGGAGTTGCTTGTGAAAATACGGACCCGGATTACTATAGACTGGCTCAGAAAGTTTGTAGTCAATACTGCATAAATTGTCAAAATTTGGCCCAATTTTGTATTTCTTGTAATAATTCTCTTCGGGTTCACTGATTCATTAATAGGATTTTGAATTCTGTCAAAACAAAACTGGAAGGTTACCACCTCAAATAAGAAATCAACCCTTGGGATCCATCCCAAAGCCGTGCGAGGACTGGAGATTGCATGGCCCCTGTTATAAAAATTTGGCTGAAGACTACGACATTTGTCTAATGAACAAACCAGGACTTCTCCGGAAGGGGTCGGATGCCTTAAGATTTACTCATGCTTATGCAAAGTTTATTTGTGGGAACACTCTTGATACCGAAGGTTCCTACAATTTCATGAAGATTCAGAAGATTACTGAATGTTTTTGATATCATAAAATATTATTTATTTATAATGCTTCTATAATTTTAACATTATTATTTTTGAAGCTCATTTAATGGAGAGATACACTAAACATGACTTAGTTGTTGATGGAGTATTCCAATGCTTTCCTCATCTTCAGGACCGAATCGTGAATTGCATTAAAAGGGACAAAGTTTCTAAAACACTCTGCAAGTAAGAGAGATCACCATTTCATTAATACTGGTATTATACTATGATGACAGTGAGTAGTAGATTGGTGGGTTTGCCTGTAAAATGATGAATGATTTTTGTATGTTTTAGTAAATTTTTCATTGTTCATGCCTGCTTTGGAAAATACTACAATGACGACAATTGCCAGGACGTGCAACCAATTTACTACATGGATGACCTTTTCCGCAACATGTCGACAACTTTAAACTGCCCTCCGAGAAATGATATATACTACCCGCCATCATTTCCTCCAACGAATAGTCCTACCCCTCCACAAAATGGCTGGACGGCTGCTCCCCCAACACATGGTTGGACTCACCAGCCCCCAAAGACAACTCCAGGATGGACAAGTAGAGAGGAATATTCTCTCAAAGAGAACCCTTGGCCAGGCGAACGAGGACGACCTTGGTCTCTAGAAAGAGATCGAGAGCCTTACATTAAAGAAAATCAGCGCTATCCTCAACGTGAGTATGATGACAATTTCCCCAGACGCGATAAATTTCCTCCTAATCATAGCAATTTGCCGATTCGTGACAACTTCCCAAGTGAAGATAATTACAGTGGTCGAGGAAATGGGGGTGCTGGAAACGGAAGGGGCAGAGTTTTAGGTGACACTGGAAGTGGGAGAAAGATTGTAGTTATCGATACTCATTCAGATAGGCCGTATCCGGATGCTCAATGGAGCAGCAATAGCAAAACACCCTGGGTGAACGTAATGGACCGTGGTAGCACTGGATTGGAGAAACCATCTTCTTTCAGTCAACGAAGAAATGAAATTGACGCATCTGAACCAACTGGAGATAGGCGAGCTGGAATAAGTTCGTCAACTAGAGGTCCAAATTTTCCATCGCAATATGTTGCGGTTTCGGGCTCCTCTGAAAGGAATAGAGGTGATGGCTTGTCTTCCAGAGGAAGATTCAATGATAATCAACAGTTTTACTATTCATCGTCATCTACGCCAAGGGGACCCGAAAATGCAGTGGTTGCTTTACCACCTTCTGGATTCGCGGTCACAAGGACGCCACAGGAACCCGTAGAGAGTGGAGATAACCGGGCTTATTTTAACGCACCACAAGGTTCATTAGCACCAACCACATCAAATAAAGGATACAACTTTTATTCTTTTAAATAAAGCTGCCTCATTGGGCTTAGGCACTTTTATATCATTGCCTATGTCATAGAACGAAAGTAAATGTCTTAATAAGTACATACTTGGAAAACATCAAATGACTAACAAATAAAATCTAAGACTTCAGCTCTAAGTTTTACTATTTTAGCTTGTTTTCTTGCCCTATTGAGTAATTTTTGTGGAGAGTTTTCACCTGATCCCAGAAAACTAAACTTAGCAGAGTATGTGGACCAAGCCGGAAATATATTGCAGTCCAGCCTTTAAAGAAACCTAAAGTACCTTCCGCCTGAAAGATCTTCCAAGCACAGTTTCGTACAGTAGAATAGAGGAGCCCTTGAGTACGTACAAGAAATAATTATTATTTTTAGATATTATTAAATCTTTCATTGCCCTAATGGCCCCAACATAGTCAGCATTTCTCGCTTACCTTTTCCATTAGCATCTAATCCTTGATTGTAAAATCTGGTCGATACTAAATCAAAGGGAGCCATTGCAACAGATACGAATAGTCCAGAGAGCAAACTGGCGAGGAAAGAGTTCCACACGCTTCCCTCTGGGAAGATTTCCTGAGCAGTTACTAATTCTGAACAGACAGGACAATTGTTTAGCAAATGCATTTAATTATTAATTGCATAGTGGGAATAAGTATCCGTTCCGTACCCCGCGCCTTGGCAAAAGTGGGAAGCTGAACTGAGGAAACTACAATCAACCGAACTAGCGTAGTTGACATTCCTCTCCATAATCCTAAAACTCCTTGTTGGCCGTATATTGAGCGAATTGCGGATGCCATACCCTCCGAAGTGTGCTGATATCCTACGGCAATCTCTTTGGCATTTGCTCTTGCTTGAAGATGGGTTTTTATCTTTAAATATGCAATTTAGGACTTACAATAATTTCAAATTGATTCAAATGTCTAATGAGCAATTAAGGTTGGTATCTTCGTACAAGGCAGAACGGTGAGCCAATTACGCCTGCAGTACCGCCACAAGCACATGCTACCAGGATACTTCTCCAGGTATCAACCTTCCCTGCAGAATTTCTTGTCAGATCATTCTTTTCTGCGATGTGATACAAGCCCAGTCTGATACCGTTCATGACAAACTGNAACCTTCCCTGCAGAATTTCTTGTCAGATCATTCTTTTCTGCGATGTGATACAAGCCCAGTCTGATACCGTTCATGACAAACTGATAACAAATTGCAGGTGCTAGACCCTTTTGTATTGCCGTTGGACCCTCCTTTGTCAGAATTTGGAATGCAGCATGAAATACATTTCTGAGGAAGCATGATAACAGATAAAACATATTATTGTAGGCACTTATCGAAATCCAAATCAGGAACTTATCCTGAAAATAGTCGTAAATTAAAATACTTACTTATAGTGCACTGCAAATTTTCCTTTTTTGCCTCAACACAGGAATTGCTCTTATAGACTTGCTTAATATGTAATAGAAATGAATTTATTTTTTAAAAATTAATTCTCGTCACTTTCGAACTTAATACCCAACAGTTAATGAAACTAACACTTTCAGTTTGAGATTGTAGTCAAGTCGCTGTCACCACAAGTAGCGATGAAAATGAAGCCGACTGATTTACTTTCATAATACGTAGATATACCTAGGCAGATGTTCTTATCATATTTACAGACGGATCTGGTGCAATATGGTTGTAGAACCTGAGCCGCATATCATTACGCAATCATAGTTTATGACAGTGATGCACCCGTCTGATGAATCCATATCCTAACAGTAAGATTTTATTTTGGTTAATCCTTATGCCTTGTGGCTGGTAATATTCAAGGCTTTGTCCTTATAACATACTACCATTTAGGCTAAACATGATTTCATGTTCCACATAAATTCATATCAATTTCCAGTTCATCCAATTGAAATGTGCTAGGAAAGCCCCAAAACGAAATGCTGTTGAGTGCCTATTGAAGTAAATTATTTAACAGTTATGACTCTCTATGGAGGTGTATTACAAATGAAATGCGATGATTATATAATTTAGCGTGTGAGAGGTAGGTATATAAGCAGATGCTTCTTCTGAGTTCTGAATACTTGCTCTTCCCCAAAAAATAAATTTTAACAGAAATCTAAAAACTGGATTTATTTACTAAGCTAAGCCAGAAGACAGAATATTATGCGATCCTTTTTAGCATGCCCAAATCAGCAGCGTAATATGCTAAGTGACTGACAATGACAATTGTGACGATTAATATTAGTATTCAGAAAGTAATTTGTACATACGGCGGTACGCGACTAAATTAAATTAAAACGCATAGGTAATTAACACCATTTGCTTGCTTGTTTTTTCCGCATGCAAAAATGTCGCAGTATATACTTCCTCAATTAATTAGGTACTTTAGCTTACATTAGTAATTTAGCGTATTGCATGATTTGCATGTGTATTAATTATCTTTCTTTACAAGTCATTTACTGTCCAGATAAGAAATTACGCTTCTCTGTCAATTTCATATCATTATAGCGCAAAAACTTAGAAAATAATTTAAGCGTGTCGGTGCGTCATATATAAGTACACTGAATACTGACTATGACCTTTCTTCTGACGTGTGAATTTTTAGTACATTTTGTTTTTATTTATAATTTTACATATTATAATGCATAAAATGATAAAATAATTCCATTCATAAATATTATTGGCTGTAATTTAATAATTAAAAACATGTTTCCAGCAAATAGCACTTTACAGCTATGCTTTTGCGAAAGCTGTACCAGTACAGAACGCCTGCCTTGCTTATCTCCTTTCGATTCCACTCCACATCCAACTTATCCTCCGTATTCTGTACTGCTGTTCTCACCAAATTAAATATTTTTCTTTGTTCTCGAGCAGCTGTAGGCACGCATGTATGCCTTATGCACCTTATATAGTGCTTTTTGAGAGTACGTTCACGCGAATTCATGTGATTACGTATGATTTCGCTTTTTATCAAGCACATTGTGACCGCGATCACTGCCTTGGCTCTTCTCCTGTTTATTTCAGTGATTACAAAAAATTGCTTAAGAATGGTCAATATTATCCTTCACTTTCAGCGTAGTTTTTACATGACATATTATACGTGTAGATGCAGGGCACACGCACAGCTGCATGCAACTGCCCTATCCACGGCCAGTTTTTAATTCCAGCCTATTCTCAACAATTCTTTCCAAATTCATCCTACCTCTCCAACTTTTTGTCCGTTATTACAAGTAATTTTCATCCACATCTATTTCCATTATTAAACCCACCACCAACCAGCATTCTACTATTCTAGCATTCCTCCAGCACCAGCAAACCATCATTATCCTCATGTTCCTAGGCCTAAACTAAGCTCATAAAAATCCTGCCTGTAGTCATCACACTTATTTCCAAAACAAGGGAATTTTCAGCAAAGAGCTCATCAAAACAACTCTCCCAATCAAACAAAGAACATCTCTCTTCTCTCATCTCTGCACAAAAAAAGCATTTTTT
>JAHZND010004138.1:0-13561 GCA_027744115.1 Acrocyrtus sp. NNG-2020 | reverse complement strand
GCCCAGTGCAACAATGGAATGAACAATGAGAGAACTAAACACGTCGTCATCATTGCGACGACCAACGAGATAACAATTTCATCCAGCTACTCCATAGTAGTATGCAAATTAACGCAGGTTTAGAATGCCAAATGTACTGATAGTGAAACAGCTCACACTGAATTTTTAAAGCCATTTTGGCCACGTAATTCAAAATTGAAACACGTACATAAAGTAGGTAAGAAAAAAATCGCTGTTTTCAGTACACAGATTACAGAAGAGCTTATATTGAGTAGAGCATTCCTCCACACAGCACGATCAGTTACGTTAATACCTCTAAAAAGTATCAATGACCAAGCAGTATTTTCTTTGTGCTTCAGAAAAAGTCGTGCTAAAGCTCTATGTCATCCATAAAGGTACGAAACTTAGATGCAGGCTGCTGCTTGCTGCCTCTTTAAAAAGCAAAATTCAGGCAATTTGCAGAAAAGATAATTTATTATGCAAAAGCATTCCATAAATAATTCATTTCGCTGTTTCCGTAATACGGTTGCTTTCTTAAATCAATTAGCGCAAACAAGCACAGCTATTTATTTTGGAGTGACACAAACACACAAGTCCATTTTTAAGCGGAGATACGGGTATGCTATTCCTGACCTGTGAGTCTGCTGAATATCATCAGGGAGACATATCCCATTGCCAGAAAATTCCAAGTCGAATGCACTCTGCCTTTCATCGCTATTTTGCTCAAAACTATCACTGCGACCCTCATTTTCACTATTTGCCTTAGATAAAGTGCTCAGTTTCGGCTGGAGGATGCTGGTAGTTGTATTTAAGCTATTTTGCTTTTCATTTGCAATTTCGTCATCTTCCCCCAATTCAGAGTGCAGAGACTCCTTTCTCCTTGACAGAGCTAGCGACTTGTCTTCGCTCAAATTGGTCTCATTCTCCTTTGATTTCTTTTTTGTATCGTGAGCCGTGTGAGTTGAGGAACCCGAAATATGGTCAGGGTCACTTTTACCAGAGTCATTCACCACCAGTCCTGGCTCATTTATTACTTTGGATGACTTCAACTGAACAGCGTCGTTTTTGTTTCCACCATCACAACTCGCATTGCTGATGGGGAATCGGGAAAGTTGGCTTCCACGGTTATGAGCGGATGTTGATGTCGATGGCATGACTTTATACAGTGAAGTCGTGGTGAGGTAAGACTTCGACTGTTCTAAAGGCTCAAAGTTATATGGAGGAACTGTATGTCCGGAGGGGTTCGGGGAAGGAAGGAGCTTCTTTCCTTGATAAGTCTCCTCGCCCGGAGGCTCCGGGGGAAGCTCATCAGGCGGCTCCGGCGGACGAGGAGGCAATGGAGGCGGAGGTGGTGGAAGTGGTGGGGGTAGTTGAGGGTAAGACACATACTGGTTGAAATGATTTGTTACTAGAAATGGCTGGGGGATTGGCACTGGTATGAAAGGTCTCTGCCCGTAAAAAATGTTGGGGAGAAATACAACCACTGGCACTGGTGGTACTACTGGTGCATATCCATTTTGTAAGTTAATGGGAGGCACAAACCTGTCCATTTTTAAACTAGTATAATAATGCCAGTTATAACCCAGTGGTAAAAATGTGACATAATATCACTTTTAATCGCAGCCTTCCTAAGTTTCACTGATCGTAGTGATCGTAGGACTAAGACTAATAACGCCACTAAATTTTGCAACTGCGCAACGAAAAACGGAATCGTCCATTCTCCTATTTTCCCGATTCTTAATAAACTATAAAGTCCATTTTTGCGTTTCGGGTGTAAATACGCTCACATCTACACGTAAAGTCAGTTGCAATTCGCAATAAATAAAATTCACAAAAGTATTATAGTGGCAGGTTGTAGATGAAACCACAACGGTAGGGACTACACAGCGCAATGCATAATCTGCTCACTAATTAGTAACCATTAGTACGAAAAAACCTATCAAATTGAATGCTTCATTTCGCAAAATTACTGACATAATTAAATTATACAATTCGCATCCATTTAAAAATAGGTAATGAAGGATACATATTCTTCGAAGTGAAATAATTATTGTTCTCTCCGATTCAAGGCATGTTCACAATAGGTGCGGTAAGTTCAAAACTCAAACCTGGCGTCTTTCTGATTCCATCTTAGTTTTTATTGTCCCATTTTGGTTATTACAATCGAACATAAATGCATTGTGTCGGTAAGTAGGTACACATCACCATTATTGCAGTGTGACCATTACCCATTATTATTATGTGAAAAAATAGTACGCGCATATTTCGTTTCAACCAAATTTCACTTGCTCTGTTATCAACGTGACACGCAAATCTTGTAAAACAATCTGGAACATGTTGATAAATGGAGCATAATTTGACATGTTACAAAGAGGCCCACCCAAAAAATGTTTTGCCGAGTTACTCAATAGCAAGTTTTTGCAACCTTGTGCTCTTGTACTTTTCAATATCTCACCGAATGGATTAAACTCTAAAAATGCAACCCGACTGAGTCATTTCAACTCTGAGGTCTCCATTGTCAGTAACTTCTTCGAAGTCAGCGTTTCACACTGCCCGACCGAACAGTCATTTGTTATCTTCCATATGACATGACAAAAGCGCTCATATCAGTAATAGCGTTGCGAAATAGTAAGTATAGGACGGATGAATTGATATTTTCATGAAAAAAATTGGTCTTACGTTTTTACGCTTGCAAGGGCTTTTGGACAATGCTGCGGTAGAACCGCACGTCACATATTATACCCAAAAACTATGCATTTTCGCATCCATATATTCTAATGACAATGACAAACTACTTTGCAATGCGCTGCAGCGCTCTAGCACCTGCACGTCTATAATTTATCTTTATTCATGCAGTTTACCGAAAAGTGCAATATTTGTATTTTTAGGCATTATGCAGAGAGTTAGAGTGAGACACACACATCGCGGCCAAACCAAAGCCAAACGTATCAGTCAGTCCCTCTCCCTCTCTCCTCACTATTACCTGTTTTGAAGGTAGCGTTCACACACGAAACCGTGTATTATTCACCACATAGGATTATGTCATTCGCAGAACCGAAAAAGTTCCAACTGCGTTGTTTCTCTCTCTGCGCTACCAAAAATTTTTCGAGAGGATTTTTCTCTCTACTCCTCATGAATCCAATCCGCTCAGAACTCCCAACGAGTGGGATATTTTTAAATGGATATCGTACATACAAAAATACCTAATGCGCGGTTGCATTATTATGTATTGCTATCAAAATGTTTGCATCCCCGTATTTTTTTTACACACAAACAGCAAGTACAGCATACACGTATAAAATATACAGATAGCAAATGTAAGCCTACCATTACCATTGAATTTTTTAACACAGAGATATCCGAGTGCAATCTACAAAAACGTGTTGTTATACGAGAAGCGAAAAAAATACTTCAACTAGTCTGCAACTAATCGAACAAGTCTTGCAAGTCCATGGAAAGGTTTTGCCTACAAACTAGTACCAACCAAAACCAACCCAGCATAAGTGATTGTTATACTCACTCGCTTCTCGCTACGAGCCCAAAACCATCCATCCACTCGAAACTGGTATGGTGATGATGATCATGATGCTACGATACATAACTAAAAGCCTCTTTACCCTCCTGCTTAAAACATCAGTAAAGTTACATTCACGGCATCACGACATGAAACCAGTAGAATCCTTTTTTTCAGCGGGACTACGTACAGAAAAGAACAGACTATGCAGCATGGCTGTTTGAGTGAGTTTGAGCCAGCGAACTATAAAGGAACGAGCAACGGACGGCAAAATAACTTTTTTTTCTCTCGTTTTTTCTCTCCATTTTCATCACATCCCTTTCCACCCTTTCATTTGGATAATGCACTCGTCCACCTAAACCCAAAAGCAAAAAGGGTAGATGCATGCGATGTAAGGTTAGATTCTTTACTTGGAGGAGCGAGCGCTTTACTATTTCATACTGCTTTTTTCTTCTCAAGAAGAAGCGTTCTGGCCTGATGAATTGAAAGAACACGCAAATATGTACGAATGCATATGTATAATATGTGTGTAGTATTAGAGTAGGGAGAACCTAACACGACAATCTAGTCGAGTTGCTTGGAGTATATAGTTGAAGATTCATGGGATGAGTAGAGGCAGTGTGTGGCTTTTAGCTCTAAAATACGTATACGTAAATATTGTCTCATCTTCTTCTCCCTTATCATTATCATCATCCCTCTCCTTCTATACGCTACACATTTTTCTTATGGATGAATTAAAGCGATAAATTCAGCAGAAAACGTTTTTTTCTAAGCGATATGAGTAAGCTACAAAGCTGAAACACGCTCATTTTAAACACTAAATTCCATGATCAATGATCATGCCATGACTATTCCAGCAGCACAACAAGAAGATAAGTTCAAAGTATTCATTAGATGTATGCTTTTTTTCATAGCTATCTACCTATCCTATATGGCAAGGCAATTACGGTCCCGTCACACCAAATGCATGGTTAATATTATGCTGGGGAGGGTTAGTCCGACAGTCCGCCCGGTTTATGGTGATACAATGAAAATTGGAGATGCATATTCTATGCTACTTTAGCTGTGAAGTTAACAGTTAAGCCTGCTTTCATCCAGGATTACAATTTCATATGGGTGTATGGCTCAAATGGAATTTATAACCACCTTCTACCACCTCCAGTATCATTGAAGATGGGAGTAAAATTCAATATTTGAGAACTAATTCCAGATCTCTAATTTTATTCATATTGATCAATGAACTGTTCACTGTTAGATGAGAGAAAGAGGAAAACAGTTTTGGTGTAGAGTGACTGTTGGGTTTCGAATGACAAAAGTTTAAGTTTCTAAATTTTTCTAGTAGGATAATTCATGTTTAAAATTCAACGCTAACCTAAAAGTTTGTATTAAATTACTGCAACCTGCGGCGTAATTCTGGCTCTCTGAGTCTGCTTAGTCTAAACTGTCATCGCTTAGATAATCACACCACAAAGTTAATATGTACCAGCCTGGTCACGGTTAATTTCTGAAAGCATCAACTAATTACAAGTTCATTAAAAGCAGTTACGCTTGCTTAGCATTCCTATTACTGGAGCTATTATCGTTATTACGCTAATAAAGTCAATTTTTGCCAGCCTCAAACTTGACTTTCTATTACAGCAAAAAGGGAGACTTTCTCTTCTTTACTTGCAGTAATGTAAATTTGCCAATGAGCATGCCCGGCCCAATTATTGGCATAATTATGTTTCATTTATGTCATGTGATAGTACCAATTTCAACCAAGCTAATTGAAAAGGAATACGCTACATACCATTTAGCAATTTTAGTAACTTCCATTCGCATATTATAACTCTATCCCCTGAACCTTGAACTATGGCAAATGCAAGCTACCTGCATATTACGATGCATTCTCGGTTTACTATTTAATCAGCCAACATGTATCATGCAGCCACTTTACTAAATGCTATTTTTAAAAATGCTTCGTCAAACGAAAACAAGTAACGAGGCAATAATTTTAACTTCGGGCTACTTCTACCGCTGTTTACCTAGGAAAAAACATAATAGGAGTGAATCATTAAATAATGAGTGTCATTACAATCTACACTAAAGCGAGCACGATAACGCAGGTAAAAAACCAAAACTCTACACTGCGGACAGACCGATCCGGGGGAGCATCGAGCATCCTCGTATACCAAGAAAAAAGTTATATTGCATTATGCGATGATGCACCTAGCTAGTATAAGGTGGATTTATCTCTGTGCTAAAGCCATAAGCAGCTTTACAACGTTTTTAAACTATACAGGTGTGTATCCCTTGCGTAAAATGTTATTAGTCATCAGCATCATCTATAGCGGAATACTGAAATTCTAGTTCCTGCACTCATTTTAAACAACAGTTATTGACCGACCGTGCTCCTTCGTGAATGCTTTTCCGTATCTTTTTTGTTGAGCGAAGTATTAAGCCCAAGTTATAATGTACTATTGTATTGCAGTTTCTAGAAAAGAGCACAAAGTTTGAATAAAAACTGCTTTGTGCTTCAACTTCTTTTCTTTTGCCATGAAACGAAACGACGCGCTGCAACACATTTTATAAGGACAAACAAGTAAACAGGTAACTAACTGTTCGGAGAGAGGTAAACACCACTGCTGCATATACTGCAGAATACAGTGACAGGTTTCTTCTAGCTCCTATGATAAGACATGAGGGAAAGGCAACAACAACAAGAAAGGGGAAAGACCATTTAGCTGAGAAAAAGTCTCGAGTCTCAGTCTGCACATTAGCAACCAAATTGGAGATTTATCAGAAATGAAGATGCAGGACTACATTTCGCTGCTGAGAGAAGCACTAGGCCTCTGTGGTAAAGTCGAGCTTACTGCGCTCTTAAATTCTGCTTTTAATGCACGGTGACAATTCAGCTGTACAATAAAGGAGTAGACGAAGACGCTCCATAAATTGAAAAAGGTAATATGAATTAATTAAAATGTGCAATAAAAACGCGTATCAGCATTCAGGCAGTACTGCTAGGAAAGCTTAGCGCTAAAATATCCTCCGAAGGATGCTTTATCATCATCAATTTTAATTGAATGCAGAGGGGAACGCAATTATTTCGATTCTCTTTAAGTGCAACGGTATAATTACGGGAAGTATTAGGAGCATGTATTAACAATAATTGCACGGGTACGAGTACAGGATATTGTCTTTTTTCTACAACGGTATATCAGCAATGAAAAAGCTATCTAATGTATCGTCACTACTTCATTGTTAATGTAAAAGTTTGTTGAATCAGAATCGAGTTCTTTTTGTTTTGCTAATACTGAACTGCTGTCATCACAGAACATCATGTAGCCAACAACGTGTAAACTCCTCTTGTTTGTTATTCAGCTTCATCCTCATCATAGTTCACATACGCATGAAAATTCAGGTCAAAACGGGATACCGAAATCGGATAAAAGCTTGCGTAGTCTTTGTAAAGAAAAAAAAACTTTGTGCGAATGCCATACAGCTTTACTGGTCATCATCACTCATCTAACTACGATCGATGCCAACAATGTCATAGTCATCATAATGTAATATAGCATGTAGCCTTGCAAAAATGTAAGCACGTACACAAAAAATTATTAAAAGTAGGCAGAAATTCCAAGATATATTTATAACAGTTTTTGCTAGCTTGCTAGAAATCGTTTTTCTGCAAAATATCCCATGTAACTTGCTTGTCATTCTCTTCGCAAATTTGTATCCTCTCCGGCCTTTAAATAGTAATAAGTTTTTTTAAGAATGAGGTTGCCTATTCATTATTGTTCGCCGTAGATAACTTTATCTGGCTTAAAATATGTAATATTGGGCCATTAAAAATTGAATTGACTTTTCCATTTCAAAACTTTTGATAATCTAAAGTTGGTGAGTATCTGCATTTAGCAGATTCATCATCATACCACATCCTGGCCGGAAAAAATGTTGATGACATCCAATTTACTGAAAACTTTTTTGCTCTAAAAGCGTTTACAAAGGAAAACTTGCAGGAGCATTCTGTGAGTATGTATAGGACTAAAAAAAACTGTACAAAACAGCATAAACATCAGTATAAAAATGTAAAGGATGGTTATATTGCCACTCCCTCTTTCTTGTTTGCTCTGTTTCGAATAAAAAAGAGTTTCTGAAACTCTGAGAAAATGGATATGGTAGTAACTTGGGTGGATCCAAATGATTTATCGGTAAAAACTTGGCCAGTTGGCAGACACCAAATTTTATTAAATTTCGTGCTGTCATATACTTTAATTTTCGAATTTGAAGTGTATTTGTGGACAAATTGAATCCTAAGAGGAATTTGCAAAGGTTGGGCTAGATTCATGGACTATTGCTTCAAAAAAACCCGAATGAGTGGTGCAGGCATTTAATATGAGAAAGTGGAGGTGGTAGCGGTTTTGATCTACTTGACCATAGTTGGGCCTGGGCCAGTTGGCTAATGACTGACATGGGTGAAAGTGTGAAGCAACTCAAATGAAACTTAAATGACATGGAGAATAATTATCAATTCACATACAGTTCTGACTACAACGTAGTGCGATTGCAGTTGCACAGGAATTACAGCAGAAAGGTGGAATGCGAAGAGTGCTTGCAGTTCCTCATTACGGCATATTTTTCTTCATACCTTTCCAGTTCGCTTTGGCAAACGAATAGTTCTGAAACTTTTCTTGTATATTGGTCGACGCACACAAAGCGCAGCGTTGTTAAAGTTCAGTCATTCCTTTTTTCAGAATTGCGTAACAAATTTTTGCTCTCACGAATAACTTCTATTCTGTCCTTTTTGTAACTAAAATGTTTTACATAATGTAAAAAAGTAGAGAACAAGCCCTACACAAAATCATTTATAAGGGCAATGACGTAGCTCGGTTGGCTAATATATGTATGTATAGGCTTACGACTTTACAATGGACAAGGATGAGTGAGTTTCGCAATTTAATTAAAGATGAATTCATCGTAAAATTTTGTCACCGCCATTAGCAGTAATAAACATTTATGTTGTGATAATGCCGACGTAAACATTTCTGAAAATAGTAAAGGTCAGTGTCCCAATCCCACGATCCTAATGTTTACTATTATTACTGTGTAGAGTAAAATCACGTGAGACTCTTTACATTTAACTAGTGCCATGTGATTTGAGATTTGATTACGATAGAGTAGTGAGTAGTAGTCCTACAAGGAGACCTACATTTTAACAGAGCATGCACATTTAAAATTTATCTTATTTAAGTAGGTTGCATATAATGGTGGCTCTAATATACCTAAAGGTTGCTCTATAAGCAAATCCATTAAAAGTGCAGCGTATACAAAAAAACTCAATAAAAGTTGACGCACCGACGACCACTTTGCTTTGCTGGACAATTTTCGTCAGTTCAACAGCAACAGCGTCATCGCTGCAGCGCAGCATCCATCCTCATCATGGAACACTTACTTGCTTTTAAATTGTTGATTCAGGTACCGAGCTGGATTTTTCGCTTACGTGATTACCTTCCCTCTTCTTCGTAATTGGGATGATGGAGATGAGCAGACGCCACATTTTTTTTACCTTCCATTGAACATGAGTTTCGGACTGAAGGCGAATCGCGAATGTTTGTACTTTGTATGGCCGATGAATGATGCTTTTTAAGAGCTAATTATGATCATCAAATTTTTTTTAGGTGAATGCAAAATGAAGAAATCAATGCTATATGAGAATTGCGTTTAATGCTGTTACGTGGTGCGCATCTTCTGAACAATGAAAAATAAATAAAAGCATAAAACAAAAGGAAAAAGATAACTTACCTTTGGAATAAATCGCGAATCTGCTCCTCACGCACATTTTCAGGCAGATTTCCGATCCACAAATGTCTGGTTTCTCTAACCATTATTTATTTGTGGCCAATCTTATCTTATTCGCACCGATAATCCTTAGGCATCTCATTGGCCTTGTTTGTTTGCTGTGATCAGTTGCGACATATCAATTTACTCCAAGTATACACAAACGCGGAAGTAAAGGCCAAATAATCCATTTCTTGGCCCGTTTGCCGTTAGAAAAACTTGTGCTTCCTTCGTTTTTCTTTCACAAATAGTATAAGTTGGAGCAGCGGACGCCACACAACAACGCCAACAATATTTCAAAAATTCATCTTCATTCATTGGAGTCACTCCAAAAGCAAGACAAAAATAAGAGGCATGCTATACGTACTCGATACAATCTGCTTTTACTCCAAGGAACAGTGCAAGAGTAGTTCTATTCCTTAATTTCATGCATTCCATATCTCTCACCACGTATGTCACACTGCGCCTAGTATACTATACCGCTGAACACTTTCTTCCGGAATTTTCTCCATTCCTGAGCTTTTCTCTCCTCAAAAAAATCCTTCATACACTATGCACAATGCAATCAATACTTTTTCCTCCCACAAATCCAGTTCAAACGGTAATCCTTTCTTCCCTTTTCCATCCAGAGACGACGAGAAACTCTCAAACGAAATACTTCAATCAATTACTGACATGTTATTTAAGTCTCCAAAAATCCAAAGAGTTTCTCTCTTTTTTAAAAAAAAATCCAATGATGACACTGCCGCATCCGCCTTCCTTCTCTAGTAACACATCATAAGAAAAGGAACACAGATAAAAGCAACGAAATGGAATTTCCTCTCTCCTTTTCCAAATTTTTTAAGACTTTTTCCACGCAAAAAGCAACTAACAACTATCACATGAGCTGACAGAAAACCTATTTCGGTGAAAATAACAAAAAAACAAAGTTTTCAAAAATGCCGCTCTCTCGCAAATACAAGCAAATTAAATGAAGATGCTGTGCACGGACACTGAAATTGCTTATTTTTTTCTCTCTCAGAATCAGAAGATAGAACGTTGCACGGTCACAAACAAATATTTACTTTGCGTAAATACAAAGATACTAATAACCTACTGGAGAATGATGATGGTAAAACAAAGTTACGTAACAAACAAATAATATGAAATGACATGCATATTAGCCAAGTAATTAGCTTTTTCAGCATAAAAAACTGGAAATGAAACAATTAAACGAAAATAAACTGGGTGGTGTGTTGAGACAGGTACACATCCAATTTCATAAGCTTCTGTTGAGGTGACCGTGTGGTAAATGCTTTTTATAAATGCTCATTTTAGCTCTTCATACTTCATCACTGAATTTGTGAGCCTCCTTCCTCCCTTCGTGAATTAGACACTAACGTGCACATATCAAATTTTTCAGATGCAGAGCTTGCCATTTTTTGCTGAGAGAAAAATTTAATATACATAATATTTTTTTTATGTATATTCTCCACCAAAACCAAACACTGTGAAGTGGCCCATATCATTTAAAAAACTAGGGAAAAATAATGCATAATAGTGAACTTAAAAACGAGAAACTCACTCACTAAAATACACCCATATTAATTTTCACCGTAGTCTCACAAAAATATTCCTGCGGCAGATACTCAATAAATGCCAGCACAACTCCCATCAAATTACACAAGAAAACTGAACCATCATATTGCATGTGTAATGCTGAGAGATATTTGGATCATGAAAACCATACCTTTTTTTTAGTATTAGCATATCTTTCCAAGATGAGACATGATAAAACTCTCAAAACTAAAACTACTATGATGTATTCATATATTTTTTTATTCTGAAGAAGATTAGATATCTACAGCAGCACGGTTGTATTAAGCAAATCTAGTAATACGTCCCAAAATTAGGAGTATTTAACCATACCTTCTTTTATGATATCAATACTGGACAACTGTCAATTAATTAACAATATCACACAATAAATGAGATGCACTACTATCCTCTTTCAAAGCCCCAAAAAATTCTCCAATCCAGCGAGCAGTTATTAAAGCGGCGGCGACGACGGCTCTATAATATCGGAGTGAGTGAGAGAGAAGGTCCAGAGAAATCCGTTTTTTTCAGATACTACAGAGCGGAGTAGTCCTCTCCTCTCTCTCTGCTTGAACGAAGAGTTCAGTTCAGCCAAAAACTTCATCACGTTACACATGAAGATATGTACAACATGTAATAATACATTTTCAGTCCACATACATTTTTTGAGGATACATTGCCTCCAAATACCCAAACTGATTAGAGTGATTATATTATGCTTAGTTGAGAGGCTCTTTCTCACAGTCCCAACACTATAGACAAAGTTAACAAACAAGGATTATTATTGTTATGTATTTCTTGGCGAAAAGAACGCTCCTCTCATCCCAAAATGGCTCTCGTTCACTCCCCCGCGGCGTACACCCCTCCTCAACCCAAGCTTCTGGGGAGCAAAAAAATGGTAAAATCATATACAACTCTGCAGCAGTAAAAAACTAGTTCCGGGAGCGTTCCAACTCACTCTAACTTCCCCTTGGTGCAAAAGAGGAGGACCTACCTACCAACAACCCATCTCCACCAGCCAATCTCAGAACAGAGACCTTCCCCATTTGCAGCATTGCCAGAGCTTCAAATAACCTCTAAGTCTCCTTAAAAAACTACGATGATCTGCTCCACACAGAGGAGAACACACACATATTCGCTTACGCAATGGATCTCTGTGAAGGCGACGAGAACAAGAACACAAAAACATATAAAAAAAGCTCCTTTCAAAGTTCTCGCTTCTATGATCGCTCCACGTAATACTTTTAACACACTACTGCTCATTCGCCCCACTGTAAGTAAGTGCATGAAATGAAAAATGATGGAATGAAGGCGGACAAAGCGGGTTATATTGTGTGTTTGTAGCCGATCTATAATATAGCATAGAAAACTCAGCTCCCACAGTTATAATATCAGAGGCGAATATCTCAAATAGAATGCTCGTTTCCACTAGTGAACTTTTAGCGAGGAGAAGGAAAAGGAGAGAGGTACCCAGTCGAATCACTAAAGACTCGGCATTCGTGCTTGAGACCCCGTTTGGGTCACTTCAGTAGTGCGATTCACTCACTAAAGTTATTTTACGATGAGGTTTTTTTTTCTCTTCATACGGCGTACTTGGGCTTACTACACCCAACAATTGAACCTTTTTTTTATCCCCGTGCGGTTCTCGGCTCCTTCCTTTTTTTATTATTGTATGCTCCGGTATGCACAACTTACATTTGGTTGTTTGTTACTATGTATGGCATTCAGTTTTTTCCTTAGTTATATGCTATAATATGTATTGGTTTGGCTGGCAAGTTTCTGAGTTTTTGTGACTGCCGTGTGAGGTAGCAAGTAAGTTAAGCCAGAGAAGACCCACAAGCAATGAAAGACGGAGATATTGCTATAGATAGATGCGATATACCTATCCCACTTCCATTTTACAACTTTCTGGGGTGCACAAAAGAATGGAAAATACAATGTGAAGAAAGAAAATTATTTTCACTATTTGTAGAAGTACCAAACTTAAGCTGGTTTCAGCAGTGAGGTCGATATCCAAAAAAAAAGTTCGCTTGCTTCACTTATATATAAGAGCCGCCCAAAAAAAGTATGGACTACAGAGGTACATGGGTACATAAGAGTCTTTATATATAATCTTTCAACAAAAAACTTTCCTTTTTTCGTTTTCCAGAATAAATGAAATAAAAAAAGGAGAAGCTTCTACAAAGGAACAAGTACCTTATACGTTGTTGTGAATGGTAATGGCATATGGCATGGTGCCTTTGCGTTTACACATATAGTCCACTTTTTTGGTAGTTTTGTTGTACTATTGTGAAGGGAATAATATCGTGAAATCCCTAATGCTATGGATGCGACTTCCTACATCTACCTTGTCTCCCGTATATTACTTTTTTTCTCCTTTATTTCCATCGAGGATAATACCTCTCCTTCCAAAATAAGCACTAATACCTACGTTTTGCGAACAAAACCAAATTTAAAACATTAGAGAGAAAAAAGGACAAAAGGAGACTTTCTGCTTTGAATAGGGTAGCGCACTGTTTAAAAAAAAGTACGAGTTACTTGCAACATTTCTGTCTGCCTCTGGATTCTGGGAATAACCAAACAACACATATCATTCATATTTACAGGGTTTATGTACCTTAACATTAGGCCGCTGTAAACCGTATAAAACTTGCA
>JAHZND010004137.1:0-10797 GCA_027744115.1 Acrocyrtus sp. NNG-2020 | reverse complement strand
TGGCACTAAATTTGGTGTTCGAATATAGTGCTGGCACTAAATTTGGTGTTCGAATATGGTGCTGGCACTAAATGTGGTGCTGGCACTAAAATGGTGCCAGCACTTAAATAGTGCCAACTTCACAATGGTTTGCAGATTGTGATGGAAAGTGCCATTAAAATTTTATTTTGTTGTTGGTATCGTACCTATTCCTTTGTGCTGGTAGCACAACACAAAAAACTGACTTTTTTACTATATGATAGTGATTCTTTTTGTTGCCGGAGAATGTACTGACTGAACTCAACAGATTTTATGCTGACACCCACCCAACCCGAAAACACAATGCATAAAATAAAAGCACTCTCCCTTTGCCCGCGAATGCATTATTTCATTGTGTACTGTGAGAATCGATCGCTTTCAATGGAAAGTGGACTCGATATTGTACTTACACCAAGAAACTGCCGTCAAGTAGTATGGATATTGTATGTATTGCAATTTTTTAAAAAGTGCCACCTACAAGAAATATCTAGGTAATGACACATATCAAAAGGAAATAGGAAATTAGAGGAAAAGTTCTTGGAAAAAAATACTCCAAAAACTGATAGGCCTCCGTCTCCTCATTCTCTGCTGAAAAGTCCATCTATCGATATGAAAATTAGTGTTATTAGGAAATACTGGACGGTGTGTGGGAGATAATTTCAAAACCGTCTGTCTACCTATATACACCCACAGTTACCTTCACAAAAGGCACATGTGTGCTGTAGCGTCCTTCGCCGTGAGCTGCCTCGAAGGTAATGCCTTGCCTGTGAGTGGAAATAAATAGCTACTAGCTACTGCTATACCTATTAAAGCATATCAAATTGCAATGACGGCCTGCATTAGGTAGAAAAACTGACAGTTAAAGGAAAGCTATATTAGGCCAAACAATACTTAAGTGTGGGTAGTTTACAAGTGCTGTAAAATTGCTTTTACTGTCACTCAAAAAGTAGAGACAATGTTTCCAGCACTTTTCTTCTTTGGAAAGTTTACAGTATCGTCGCTATTCGTTAGACAGGTGTTCAGAAAAAGCTTTGAGAAGAGAAAATTATTATGTCCGTGTAAAGAAAATACAACACACAAGTAAATTCATTAAAAGTTAAGTTGAAGTAGCCACGTGGAGCTATACATGAGTATTTTCAACTTGTATAAGCCAAGTTAATGATGCCGCAATAAAGCAAGTTACAAAATAAACAGGCCAACTTGTTGATAAATAAGATGCCTAAGAACTGAAGCATTTAAAATATTAACTTTAAAGACCAGACTAAAGTTTCATTTTCTTGGAATATTTACATTGCTTTTCTGTCCCGTAATAACTGCATCTCGTAAAAGTAAGTGCCATTAGGAATAATTCTTCTCCGACATTTTATTGTAGGGCCGTAACAGTATATCTTCATTGAAAGATCATCTCCTTTCACCCTTAAAATACATTTTTTGTTTAATTACGTCTTTACTTGCTTATGCAGTTGGTGAAAGTATAAAAGTTTAATTTATATAGCATGTAGTAAATACGCTGTAGAAAGAAACTCCATTAAAAATTATTTTTGGATCTACCCTACCGGCTCTTAACCCCCACTGGCCTTCCACGGGTTCATTTCCCGGAGAGCTTTCAGGGGAAAAGACGCTTCCTGATTTGCTACGTCTTCCATTTGATTTCTGTATGTACTTACAAACACAAACATAAAAACTTTTACTTACATTCCACTAATAAAAAATATTACTAGGTAGAAGTAGATTTATCTAGCAGTCAGTCGACTGTAAAGCCTGTTTACTATCTCCAACTATTAGCAGCCATATTATCAAAGCCTAGCACTGGAAAAAACTTTCTCGAGATAAGGAACAGAAACGACCACAAAACTCCAATAAAACTTAATAAAACGGACATATATAGTCAAATTTAGTTCACATAGGTTGCCGCTGCCGAACTACTGGAAAAAGTAGTAATGTAGGGTGGCACATTACAACCTGTAGATTTCTCGCTCCACTGCATTTTCTCAATTGTTTCTCGTACTTGAATAACAATTTATCCTGAGTAGGAACTGAGCGGACACTAACGAAGACGAATAAAAACTTATGGGTTTGCTTTCCTACGAAATGTTTCCGAGCGTCACTGCTCTGAAAAGGAAGGAGGAAATGCTGAAGGTGAAAAGTCTCTTTCATATAGGTACATGCTCATGCTACTTATTAATAATGATTGCGAAATAAATGGTAAAAGTCAACTTTTTCCCTTCAATTTTCTCTCATATAACGTGAAAAAACAGTAAAAAAAAGTTACCTCACAACCTTTTTACAAATTCTTTTGTTGCTCATCAGTTGAGAATCAGGTACGCAAATATGAAGTAGGGATGTATTTTATCTTCCGGTACCACCTTGGGACCTGCCATGTTTACGTAAGACTGGGTAATACAACTGCTCTACCGCTTCCCTTCACGGACACAATGCCAAAAGTTCGGAGGCATAAAAAATAATTGTTTACCGTATGTCCATATTCTGCCTTTAAGTGAATTCTGTGCTCAATTTAATGCATTTGCTGTATCAGTCTGCGTCATGAAAGAGAAGGGTTATTCCGTGTCCACTTCATTAATTAAATTGTTGGAGAGAATGGGAAAATGGAAAATAGGGGACTACAGGATATATAGGGTAATGCTGCAAGTCTGAAGTGAACTTGATACTCTGCGAGGGAAAACTATTTGTTCTGGAACACAGCACAAAAGTCTATAATTGCGGAAAGTTGCGATTGTGTCAATATTAAATCTGATATTCTTTAATGTAATAGATTTCTGGGAGAGATAGTGCGCAAGTAGCAAGGCATAAGATGTGCAGTAACGAGGGCTCAGATCCAAGGAAATGCAAACTCTGTCCGTGGATGAAGGCGCAGCCAGTATAGATTTCAGGAAGCTTGCTACGCTAACCTTGTATTTATGTATTGAGAGGGTGCATACCTAGATCTAGATGAGGAAACTAGGGAGTTGCTACACATCACAAGAAAAATCGATTGCCTTTTCAGAAATGAGAGAACTGAAGTGGAATCTGATACTGCTTATTATCAAATTCTGTTTATAATTGTTTATTATGAAACTGACTAGGGCATAACATCGTGTTGTCCTCACTGGCGAAAGCATATCTGTACGTGTTTTCTCTCTGAGAATGTTGGAATTAGAGAAATTCGTATTTGAGAACTGAGAATTAGATTTTCCCACGAAGAGCATGACAATACTATCGCTTTCCAGCTCAGTTTTTGCAGACGTTGCAGAACAGGATTTGGCGGAAGTAATAAGACCTACATGATGGCTAGAAGGAGCTTGAATGTCTGTCTGAAATGGATGCCTTGAATGGAAATGTACCAAAATTAATTAGTTCTTATATTGACTAGTGCAACCAATATTGGGTAACTAAAGCTTGCAGACATGATACTCTCCCAGAATGTGCATTAGGTACCTATTCCTCATAACAAAAATTGATACTCTGCTTGCTACCGTAGCCGGAAGATACGTGATAAATTTTAATTAATAAAGATACATATTTTTGGTTTGTTTACATGCATTAATAGCATGCCAGTTCATTTGGGACGGTGCACGCTCCATATTTTAATATGACTAATAGCACCTTGCGTGAATGAAAGTTTTCAGTGACTGAGCCTAACTTCTCCTTTCTAAAATGAAAAAGTCTACACGTATATCCAACCGCTCTGGAGTACCAGTACATTCTGCACACTAAATTTATGTGAAGCTCGCCAAACGCACCTCCAGCCAGTATAGGAAATGGGAGGAGTATCATGGTTAATTTTGAAATTAAACGAATTAGCCTCTTCCACGTCGTCTGCCTACTAGAAAAGCAGGAAAGCTAAAAATACTGTGCAAGAAAAACCTCCAAAGTTTTAAAGTGCTTTATTTTATGACCTTCAACAGAATGGCTCCCGTTTTTCACTCCCCGTGCCTCTCCTCCTCCTCCTGTCATGATACCTTAATTAAACTTTCATAGTCAAACTATGTAATTATAAAGTATGGTCATAGTACATTCCTGCTTATTAGGCATACGTCGATTCAATGGAAAACTTTAGATCGTAGTAAACAGGATTTTGCCACTGCAAGAAAACTCCAGATTTTTATGGCAGTGGGGAATGATTTGTTTCTCCAAAAGTGCAACGTTCACAAAATTAAAGTGAGAGGAAGGACGAAGAATCGAACGGAGCTCTCTCAAGTCTCAAGTAGAATGAAATGAGTCTCTGATGTGCACAAGCAGAGTAAAAACGGGAAGGTAACATGATACCTTTTGGAACTCTAAATTAAAAGCGGAGTAACTTTACATAAACATTTAATTCCAAAGTGCTGTAAGCAATGATTAAAAGTGTAAGAAGCTTTCCAAAATTAAAAGCGGAGAGGAGGGAAGGAGGAAGCAAAGTTAAGAGCATTCTCCTCGGCTGATTTCATCCAAATAACGGCGGATTTTGAGCGTTTCATAAAAATTGCAAATATTGGGGAAAGGCGTTGTTCAAATAGTACTTGGAAATGGGAAGGAAATCATTTTCTGTTTTGTGTACGTATACTTTCCTTAACATAAATTGTATGTAGCAGATATTTAGAGGAAATGGAACGGCTGCGTGTATAGTATATGACAGGCTTTCCTAAACCCGGCTATTTTGCTCGCTTGGCTAGCCGGGAAATTCTATCAGAAAGCCATTTCTCCGCTATAAAGGTGGAGGTGGAGCAAGGAGAAACTCATTTTCCTAAACCCGGCTATTTTGCTCGCTTGGCTAGCCGGGAAATTCTATCAGAAAGCCATTTCTCCGCTATAAAGGTGGAGGTGGAGCAAGGAGAAACTCGCGACGAGCAATAAAACGATTTTACACATTTTCCGTGTGTACATCTGCATCGTGGTTTCTTCTTACAATACAAAATACCACGTTCCCCGTTTCTTCCTGGATGTAGTAGACCTCCTTTTAAATATATAATTCAAGTCTGTTCCAGTTCCCATGCGTTTTCCAGTTCGAAATGAAAGGATTCCAAGCTGAACGGAACTGGGAGCAAGAACAGACTTCACTTTTCCTTACTCCGCTTATAAAAAGAATTCTTCCCTCGCCATTTCCACATCCCGTCTTTAAGGTAACGTTTCCAAGAATTTTTTTTCTTCACCAAAAAGGTTTCTTTACAAAAAAAATACTACGTACACTTTCATATGAATCCTCAGAGAACCTGAACAGGCTCGACTGGTGTGATAGTAGTAAGAAGAAAAAATAAGATACGGCTCAGAATTTACTGCTTTCCCTTCGTGCTCCAACTTCTGAGCCAGCTCCACTCAGTGAATTCACAATATGGCCCATAGTTTTTGACGTAAATTTCCGTAAGTGAACTCTGCTAACTGGGAGGGCATGTAAAATTAAGCACATCATAACCTAAACAACATTGTGTTAGTTGGAGCAACTTCTATTCTCTCTTTACACGGCATTTTTCCGGCGTCTACTATACGTGATGGCAACCTATAATGAGGTTTTCATTGGATACGTAATAACTTTGGTACACCTTTGCATTTCCACAAAAAATAGGTCTGATACTTATGACACTCCACAAAACATAAAAATATCATCAAACTTTCTTCTCAACCTCCTTTCTAAACCTCCGTACAGTTGTCCATGTGAAGGGATCAGTGCAAAATTGTGCTTTCTTCTTCCTCCGCAGAATAAATTTTAGCGTATACTGCTTTCTCCCAGGCATAAATACTTTACGACGTACATTCCTTTTGCACAGGTGGAAAGGGAATATGGTTTCATAATATGCAATAAAAAAGAGCGTTTTCCCTACTTCTTTTTACGTATAGTATAGCATTCCCTATCAGAAAGAGTTTATCTGAATGGAGCACACTTGGTGCAGTGATCATGGAATGAAATGCGAAGACTTAGAAGTCTCACCTGGTTCCAGCCTTCCCACTTTTTATTTTTGTGCTGTGCCTGCTAAATGATCTTTTTTGTAAGGAGGAAGGACACAAAAAGGTACCTCCTTTAAACAAACACACGTGAATAAAAGTACACGAGTGTTGACTATGCCTACTTTACAGTATAGCTTTTTACTAGATTTCTCACTTTTCTCCTTAGACTTGCGGAAATCCGCCAGGAGAGAGGAGATATATAGTCCCAGAAAAAAAACTTTTCATAATGGAGGGCATTCCCTCACTCTCTTTCACTCAATTTTGTCAGTACTTTTTTCTCCTTTTTTTCGCTAGTTGGTTTGTCTGTTGGACAGTTGGTCGTCTTGAGTGGGAAGGGTGGTGAAGTAGCGTAAAGTACTGAGAGCGAAGGCTGATACACTGTGATCCGAATCGTGAACTCTGAACCTTTTCCATATAAATGGAGAAGCTGGGAAAAGAAAGACTTCTTTTCTTTGATCTGTCCGTTTCGTTCCTCTTAAATTGTGCTGTCTGCATCCATTCTGTCCAAATAAAGAAAGATAGCAATTTCTCTCCCAGTATATTTTCCCACTAACTAACTCAGCCGAACAGGCTGGAGGAAAAAAAATCATCAATTTTTTATCTGATACATGATACATTATAACACATTTGGGAAGAGAGAGGGAGATCTGCTGTATACTCCAAAGTAATTTATATTTCAGGAGAGAATATGACAAAGAAAAGTAAGTAGTCCAAAACTAAGACGTTTTGTTGTCACGTCCTCCGTGCATTACATCACGGTCTACTACTACACCACATTAGTTTGTCTTGAGCGCTGAGGTTACATCCTCGAAGGCTCAGACGATCAAAGCTCTTGTGATTTTCTTCCTGGGTATGGGGAAAAGGCGTTTATCTAAACATTACCAAGTTTAACAATGCCTTTTTTCCCTTTGTGTGTACTATTTTTGCTGAGTTGGTAAGTATTCTGTACCACTATTGAATTATTAATACTGTCTCACAATATTTCCAGATCGAAGAATGCCTGCATTTCTCATTTCTGTTGAAGAAGTATGCTAAGAAGATTTATTTCCTTTTATGTAGTCAGCTTTTTAAAAAAGGAAACAGTCATCCTAGCTTCCACTGAAATGTCTCTGGTTTGCCTTCCGTATTTTTCCTTTCAAGGAAAGTACATTCACTGCTTAATATTCCCGCAGCAGAGATATGCTCGACATTGCATTACATTCCTTGTAAATATATTTATGTTGGGTGCCTAAATATTGTAGCAATCTTTATTGAGGAATACTCTTTCAAAGAGTTTATTATGCAAAAGCAGTTGTCCACTGGTTTCCTCTGCAGTTGAAAAAAAACAAAATTCCGGCAGGATCTACATTCACTTTTACTTAGATTAAATATTTGAGTCTCCTCGAGAGGTACTTGACCATATATATGCCTGTTTTTAGCTTTATCGCTTTCAGTTCAATCTTTTGAAATGTGCATGAAGCTAAAAGTAAGGACACTGTCCCCCGAGCTTTGGGCAGAAGTGATAGTCTTCCGAAGATGAAAGTAGTTTTTGAAGTCCAACTGACGCGGAAATTTAAAATTGGGTAGTAAGGCAATAAGAGAGAAAGTCGAGTTTCTCTTGACTTTTTAAAAATTCAACTAGCTATTTTTATTATATTTTTGTGACTGTAGAGGGAATTAAAAAGGATTAGAAGATGAAGCAGAGTAAATGTAAGCTGAAGTGTATGTCATAGAGCAGTAAATAGGGTTGTAGTGCATTTTAACATATATGAAAGGAAAAACTTTCGTTTGAAACATGTTTGAAAGGCTGAGCTGGCTGTGATGATTAAGTTACTCATTTGTGTGAGGGAGATATGGAGGGAAGGAAATATCCAGCTAAATCCCAACAACTCCGAGTAGCTTACAGTTCGTAAAGCCAGAGAATATTTGGGCGAACTGTACACTGTGCACAATCTCTATAGCCTTGGCGCAACGTTTTCGAGAAGATGCCACCGGCAATGACGAATTTTCGGAGTGGCCGCGTACGTGCACATACATTAAAGTAGTGCTCTTTACTCTTTTTTTACAAAGTTTGGAATACAAGCCTAGTATAAGTAAAAGTGTGCAGTATAGATTTTACGTCTTGGTCTCTTCAGCTCTGCTTTTAAGCAGTGAAAACAGCTCACAAACGTAAACAGCATGTCCCCCAGTCATAAATCCGTCTCTATTGACTTAAGGTATGTCGGAAGGCTAATAATGATTGCTCAACCGGAAAAATACTTACGCTGAAAAAATAGCCTTAAAACAATGAAAAAGCAGAAGGGAGGATATTATGAAGTCATCCTAAAAATATGTAATACATTACTGGTAGGATAACGACAGCAGCCCTGAAACTTTTCCACTTGTCATATTGGAAACTGAAGGGGAATATATGTATTTTTTGTTGAAAAGTTAGGAAAACTTTTTTCATCCCAGAAATGCAATTTGGCCAGTCACCAGTAGTTGAAGGAGACGAATGCTGAATCTTTATCGCAGAATTTAATAAACTTTATAGTTCGCACGTTGCGGTGATAACAGCGCTATATAGAAATAAGGTGCACTATATAGCTTTTCCATTTACAAGCTCAATTTAATTCAGTCCCTGACTGGAAATGTAGTAAAGTAGACGTGGATGCACACTCAACATAGCCCGAGGGTGGTTGACGTACTTTCACTGTCATTGAAAAAAGACGCTGTGAATAAACCTTCATTTCTCCAAGAAGATAGGGGAGGCGGAGCTGAAAAAAAAGAGGAGAGCTAATCCTTTCCCCGATGTATGTCCTTCCAAGATATAGTCTGTTTTGTTATGCCACTCTCAGTGCTCTCAGTTTAATGCGACACTCTTTTCACTTTATGATGGATGAGAGCAAAGTTAAGTAAAAAACGTAAAAGGAAAACAGAGATGAAGAAAAGCACTTTTTCATAAGAAAATAAATGCTTTTGCCTTGTGGTGGAGGTGGATATGCGAAATTTTTCATAATTCAAAATTCAGGCTTCACTCCCGCCGCACTATGTGCTCTGTTTGACAGGATCCTCTCTGATGTCTCTCTGTGTTTCGTACTAAAGATTTTCGATTCGGATTTCGTCAGTCTATTGTCACTCTTTTCTTGAGTGCAAACTTATCCGTAAGTTATGTAAAAGTGCGCGGGTTGAGTCGTTGAGCCTGAGCCCTTCCCAGGATATTCTCGGAATACCAATCCTCCCGCATTTTTCAATTTCAACCTGTCCTTCCAACAACAAAAAAATACAGAAATGGTTACGTGTATTTAATGCAAATTTTCCCTAAGTTGATGCGCCTAACTTCAGGGTGGTATGGTATCAATTCTATTATCTGGAACATCCTCGTAAAATGGAATATAAAATTTTCTCTGTGAATGGTCCTGTCTGCTAATGAAAAGCGAAAATTTTGCACGCAAATGCACGACCCTTTCTAGCCGGAACTTCATTAGCATTTTTCTCCCCTGCGTTTTGCAACATACGGAGTATGTCGTTAATCTAATTACAAATTAAAATTAGCAAACAGGATCAGCACATTACACACTTCGTATGTAGTACAAAATTGTACTTAAATTCCACCGACTAGTGGACATGAATGGAATGTAAAAAGAATTACTTGGCACAGCTAACAAGTAACTTCCCGCAATTAGAAATTATGTTTATAGGAGTGTCCGATTCGTTTATATAATGGAAACAGCGTAATTTTACTTATTACCACGCATTTAAAGTTTTCCTGCTGCTGAATGCGAACGCGAAGAGGGTAGAAAAGCTACCATAAAAAACTGTTGCCTGCATTTAGGTAGTTTCTGGCTACAGCTCTCTCCGCACCAACATTTTTTTACTACTTCTAATTCCACTTCACATACAGAACTGCTCACTAACCAGTGTGTATGGGAGTTAGCAAGGACGCTCTAATTGAGGCTGGTTACCTGTTTTATGCAAAATGGTTGCATTCGTTATTCCGAGATGTCCGCTTTTGTGTTCTGCTCAGCACATTAAAGTTCGTTTTATGGGAATAGCGTGGCATTTTAGTTTGTCCTCTGTATTGCGTTTTGTGTTAGTGTCGCATTTCTGTTGCTGAGTCTGTTTGGAACCAAACCAGCTCGCAACTCCCTGCTAATCCCAGGTTGTTGTAATGTAAGAGCAATTGCTTTGATATATAATTCCGGTATTGGCCCGCTAATACCTAGGGCTAAAACGGAGTGTTTGGCCTTTCCTTAAATTTTGGTGTATATATTTAACACCACATCAATCATCATCATATCTATTAGATGCTATATGTAATAGTAATGTAGTATAAGGCAGATTGGAAAGGAATTAGTATTCATAGGTCTGTTGCAATTTGCAATGTTACAGTGCACACTGAAACTGAACGTAAATTTTTTTAGTGTATGAAATTCACATTCACAAACACATTCGTTTCATGGTTCCATAGTTGCATTAATCCGCTAAGTATTCACGAAAATGTGCACATCTACTACATCTGCACTACAATTTTCAGTTGTGCTTGTGCTGCGCAAACATTATAAACTTACAATATAATCGGTAGATTTGGTTGATAATAGGAGAAAAGAGAAAACATGGACAGATGTTCTTGTTCAGCCAGAATTTAGCAAACAAGTGGAGGATCACGTCACATTACGCACACATAAAATCCACCCTGCGGCCCAGCCACGGTGCTATTACCGCGCTGTCATCATTATTATCATAATAAAAACGAAAGCAACAGTGAAAACGCTAACGCTAACTAAAAAAATGCTGCCGGGGAGCTGCCCCAAAAATGCAACTGGTTGACTGTGCAATTATTTTAAGCTGATTGACTCTCCCAGAGACGTACCTCCATCTCCTATTAAATGTGATAGTTCA
>JAHZND010004136.1:0-10538 GCA_027744115.1 Acrocyrtus sp. NNG-2020 | reverse complement strand
AAGAGGCTTACCAAATTGAGAGGTTTGCAAAGCCTGCCAGTACAGTAATCTGGTACTCTTTGAATGTTGGAAGTGCGCATTTACAGCTGGGACCTATGTCAAAAAGAAAAAAAATATATGCCTCAGTCTCAGCCTTTTTTAAATATGAAACTAATCCTTATATTCAGGAAGAATCCTTCCTGTTTTTTTACTAAAGTCTAGAATGTGCTGCTACAGTATTATTCTTGTCAAATTTTTTAAGCCCTTAAAAAAGGAAAATGCGTAAAGTCCCTTTACCTTCCTTTTTCCTATTGCTAGGTATGCAGGAAATGTATGGTGAATCGGAAGGATTGAAAAGGATTAACTAATTTTAGATTTTTGAGTGGATTTTAACGGATTTTTTGTTTTTTCATATGTTACAGGAAAAAGAAGGGCTGGTGAGAGAACTCAAGAACTAAGCCAGTGAATCCAGAGGGGTAGGAAAAATGGATTCGGGAAGGACAACGCGAAGCAAGCGGAAGCTTGCCGAGCAAGAGCATGAAGAACAACTGCTACAAGCGAAGCACTTGCGCCTTGCTATGTCGCATGAGACCATGTTCCTAACACCACCGCAAACTCAACCGTCGCAAAGTGATGAGGGCGTGAGAACGCGCCGGGGGAGATCTGCAGTTCGTTCCATCCCATATGCGACGCCTAGTCCGAACATGAGAACGAGATATGGAAGCAGCGTGC
Source organism: Acrocyrtus sp. NNG-2020 (assembly GCA_027744115.1). Taxonomy (NCBI): domain Eukaryota; kingdom Metazoa; phylum Arthropoda; class Collembola; order Entomobryomorpha; family Entomobryidae; genus Acrocyrtus; species Acrocyrtus sp. NNG-2020. The sequence continues at coordinate 9,827 of JAHZND010004136.1, read as the reverse complement.
ATGACAGCTCTTCTTCGTCAAGTTCCTCAGATCCGTATACGTCTCTAGTTCCATTTCATTCGGAAGACATCAGCTTACAAGACTATGGGCCTGACATGTGGCCAAATATGGCTGTCATGAACTCAGAAAACGATCCTCTGATGCACCCCGCGGGTGCGGACTCTAGTGACTCCCTGTCAGTAAATAACCGTAGCAGGGATCTTCACACTCCGCCAATGTCTCCGGATATGTTGGGCAGCTCCGATGTCAGCAGCTCGATGATACCTAGACCGGACACACCAACAATTAGACCTGCGACACCGGGCGACTTGGAAAGCCCCCTGACTCCAATGGACGGAAGCTTGGTACACTCCTCTTTGGACTCAACTTCTTTGGTGGAATCAAACAGCATGATATCCTACGGACCACCGCCGACCCCAATGGGCTCGATTCTCCTGGGTGGACATCATCTTCCTCGGGTTGGCACTCTTTCCTCATTTCCGCTTCCGAAACGCGTTGACTTGCAAATTTCTTCTGCAAATTCCACAACATCAGCATCTGCTGTTCCTCCTGCTAATATTCTAGACTCTGAGGAGGAAAATGTTGATAATTTTAGTGATGAGGGTGGTCGCAGTGATGATAACCTAAGAAATACTGGCACTGACAATCTCACTTACATTAATAATAATACAACTAGTCCAGACATTAGCGAACCCTGGGCTGTGGTTGACCCCACAGTCAGTAGCACTCCTTCTCCACCAGAGTCAGCAATGTCCAAGCATTCCCACAGACTTCGTATTAGAGCCCCTCTCCCCTCACGTTCATGTCGCTCGCCCAAATCAAAGCGAAAGACTTCACAGCCTCAGAAAAGGCCGTATAATAATAATATTAGCGAGCAAGCCAGTCAGCGGCAGGCACTGGTCCCAAAGTCAATTTTGAAAGTAAACTGTAGCGAAAGCACTATACCCCCTGAGAGGCCAAAATTAAAACTAAATTTTCTCAATGCTGCTAAGTTAGCTACAAAATTGAATAAGAGAGTATCGTACTCTGAAGATGTTGAGGGTGGTACTAGCAATCACTTCACTCCACCTTCAACTTTGCCCTCAAGTTCTCTAACAAACACTACAAAAGCAAAGCCAAACCAAGCGGATGCCACTACACTGGCATCCAGCTCATTGCCAGTCGCTGAAGCAAAAGCAGCCACTTCACCTGCAGCATGTCGAATATCAACCTCATTCCCTCCTCACAAACGTAAATAAATTATTTTCTTTAAAATGCTATAATAATGTTGAGTCGATTTTTTTTCTAAAATGAGTAGCAATTAAATTTTTTTTATGGCATGCCTTGCAAAAAAAGCAAAATGCGCCTTGACAGAAAAGCCAAAAAAAATCAACTAAAATATATTCTTACTACTGCATACTTGGGCAAACAATATGCAATAAATCAAGTGAGAATGTCTTATTTTTTGGGGCAAAGTGGAATGAGTGTTTAAATAAATATGCTGCAAGCAGTTGACAAGTTTTTAATTGCTCAGTTTATCTATATTTATTAGAAATGTCACTAATTGTTATTTATTTTTCATTCAACAAAAGGTGCTACATTCCTAACATGTAAATACCAGAGCGAATACAATCAAGTAGCCATGCTAAGTTCAATTTTATATATTTTCTTCTTTCAAAATTCTTGTGGGAAGCAATGTCTAAAAAATTATCGTTAGATACGTAATTTTTCATATTCTGCAGTATTATATGTGTGGACTGGCTTTTATATTACGTGTGATATCGAACAGAACAGTATTTATTTATTTATGACTCTTTACAAACATGAACGTGCCAAAAGAAGGGAAAATTACCTCCCAACAACTCAAAAACTGACTTTCCCGTATCGTCCCATAGCGAAAGTATTTAGTATAAATAATATCCTGTAGCTGACGGACAAAAAAAACTAAAGTAGCCGTGTTTAATTGTCTGTGTACAACATAATAAAAAAAGAGCTATATGTGCCTAATAGTGCCTTCATCCCCTCTCTCCTACCCACCCAAAGCAGCAGGCTGTGTTTAAATCCCCCTTTTAGTTTTTGTACTAACATAATAAAAAATAATAATACATAATTTTGCTAACTATATCCCCCGAAATATATTTATATTTATGATGACACTTTTTGTGTTTTGTGTTGCTGTGTTTGACATTAGGCTTACAGTCTTTTTTTACTTTCCTATATTTGGGTTTGCATGCCAGTATTTGATAATTATCATTATTATTAAATTATCGAGATGTGGCTTTTTTAAGTTGCGAACTAACAAATTAAATTGAAGGGAGCACATGGAAAACGAAAAAAATGTTTATGCTTTTCAAGGCACGCTTTTATTTATGTTGTAATTATGGTTATTTTAATGGACATTTTCTATTTGTTTAATTTCCCAAAGCAATCGAATGAAATTCTCGAGCCGCAGGATGGTTGTATGAAGTACATAAGACTGAAAAATTTCATGACTCACTCGAACCTGGCACGTGAGTTTAAGGTAAATGCGGTAATTGTGCATGGGAGGAATGGGAGCGGGAAGAGCTCGATTCTGATTGCCACTCAGGTGGCGTTTGCCGACAAAGCTTCGAATACAAATAGGACGTCATCTGTGACCGGTTTTATTAAGAAGGGGTGCAGATACTTTGAAATAGAGTTGTGGCTGACCAACAGTCAAGGAGCTTTGCCGAAGGACGAGTATGGGGAGGTGGTGGTAATCTTCAGGAGGACTTATATTAGCGGAGGGTCCATCTTCAAAATTGGGATTGGGAATGGAGAGCCCGGGAGCGAGGTAAAGCTGCGGCCAGTAAAGCAGGGGAAAATCATTGAGATCAGTCATGCCTTCCAAGTGTTCCCGAACAACCCAATTCAGTTCCTGCAGCAGGAGCGGAATGGAGAGAAGGCGAAAACCGGATCTAGCCGAGGGAAAGACTTTCAGATGCTGAAGGATGCCACGAGAATTACGGAGTCGGAGAATATGCTGAATTCTGCTAAGGATAACTTGAAAGTGTCGAATTGGCTGATTCTACAGAAGAATGAGTACCGGAAGGACTTAGCTCTTCAAGAGAAGCACCTGAAGGAAAAGTGCGATTTAATTGTGAAGATTGAGGAGAGTGAAAGCACCATTGCAAAGCTCACAAATGAGTTGAAGTGGTCGCAGGTACAGGTTGACGAGGAGGAGCTGAGACATATAAAATCCACAAAGGAGGAAAAGTTTGGGGAAATAAAGGAGCTCAAAGAAAGGAGGAAGGGTTTAGAGGAAAAGGCCAAAACGCACGTTTCCGATAAAGAGTACGAATGAACTGCTCTATTGTAAATTACAAAGCACAGTACTGTGAATTTCATAAATCAATGAGCTAATTTTCTGTCATTTAATTTATAGTAAAGCGCAAAAGATGGTGGCAATTATAAAGAAGGAGTTTAACGAGTACAACAATGAAAAAGAAGCGAAAAGCAACGAGTTGCGGGAAGTAACGAAAACGCTTCGTCGAGTAGAGAATGAGTTCCAGCTAACGCAGAAGGCGGTGAGGGGCTACACAAAGAAAATTGCAGAGTTGGAAGGTCAACTGAAGGAGGATAGAGTGAGCTACGAAGAGCAAAATCAAATGTATCGTGCGGAAATTCAGAAGCGGCAGGATATACTCCCAGAGAGGGAAGCTCAACTGGAGAAACTGAGAAATCAGAGAGATAAAATATTTGCAGAAATGAATGAGTACATCGTCAAAGAAAAAGAAGGCAACACTAGGATAAGGGAACTGGAGAGTGAGCTGAGTAAGGAAAAAAAATTCAAGACAAGAAAATAGTTCACTCCATTCATTATATATAGTTAAGCTCCATTTTACGTTTGTGTTCTAAATCTCCGCAGGGCAAACTAAGACAGAGCTGGACAAAAGGGACAACTTTGGGTTGGGAGTCAAAGAGATGATAGAAAGGATTAAGACCACCAGATGGATAAAAACTCCAATTGGACCTATGGGAGCTTACATCAACATACATGTTAGTTTTCATAAATTTCACGTTGCTTTGCATAAAATTAATAGATGAAAAATGGCGCAATTGTTATAATTATTCTCGTTAAACTTATGTACAGAAAAATTCGGAGAAATATGGCCCTCTCATCGAGCACATTTTAGATCCAGCCTTAGACGGATTCGTAATCCAAACGTCGGAAGACAAGAAGACGTTTAACCGCTTGATACAGGAGGTGTTTGGTGACAATAAAGGGCATGTAAAGAAGGGGAGGAGGCCTACGGTCATTTTCGTACCTCCGTTTGACATAAACGTAATAAAAAGATGAGAAAATTAAGTATGAATTTATTTTAATGTAGGATGCACGTGTTGATTTTAGTATTTTAAATTGCAAACTTTATTAGGACTACCTCAGACAACTGAAAATTGTGGAGGACAAATTTCGATCAAAGTTCAAGTCCGTGATGAGTGTGCTTGTGATTAACGAGCCAATGGTGAAAGTGGGTTTAATTTACGTGACAAACTGTGAGCGAATAGTGCTCTTTGAAGATAATTCTTCTGCCGCCCAAGTAATGAAGGGTGGTCACGTGCACCTTCCACCGGAGCTGAAGTACGGATTCACCCTCGAATGGTTTCGAGTGACAGCATTTCCAAACTTCCAGTTTAGGAGGCTGGACAATATCAAGCACAAGACGAACATTATTCCAACTGCAAAGCATGATACTGTCAACCGTATTAAGCAGATGATTGTAGAGCAGAAGCAAACAATTCAAACCTGTGCGTATAGCTTGAAGGGCTTCAAAGATGGGAAGACTAATCATCCAGGACTGAGGGAACATTTAAAACAGCATGACAGCGAGATTTCAAAACTCAACAAGGAAATAAATGACCTCAACCATGGCATCAAGCATGCGGAAAGTATGGTAAAGGAAAGCTCGTCCGAGACGCAAGATGTAAGTAGAAAAGGAACTTATTAAATAATCAAATTGTTGTGCGAATTAATTAGCTAATTAATTTTACTGTTTGGACTAGCAAAACATCCAAGCTCAAATTAGAGCGGAACAGGACATGCTCGCCAAGCAGGAGATGAAGTTGCAGGTTAAACAAAAGGAAATGGAGCTGGCCGATTCCGGAATAAAAAAGATTATCGAGGACCAGACTCACATTGATAATGAGGTGGCGGAGAGACATCAGAAACTGAAAGAGTTAGAGAATACTTACAAATCTGCACATGCGATTGCACAAAAGATTGAAAGGGAGGCGGAGGCGTATACGATCAGAATCAAGCGGCTGGAGGAGGAGTTCCATCACTTGAGTCTGCAAGAGACTAAAGTGATGGAGCAACTGAATGATAGCCTGCAACAAGCTACTGAACGTGGTGAAAGGCCAGAGTTTCTAGAGTACGTTCAATTTCTAAATCTCATTTTACGTGAAAAAAGCTGCTTTGTCACAAATAACATTTCTCTGTACCTTTTTCTTACAGGAGACACCCAGATAAAATTCAGACAGACCTGGAGCAACTTCAGACTTTCCAAATGAAGCACAAAAATATCGTGCTGGCAAAGCGGATCTTGAGTCTGCAAGAGACTAAAGTGATGGAGCAACTGAATGATAGCCTGCAACAAGCTACTGAACGTGGTGAAAGGCCAGAGTTTCTAGAGTACGCTCAATTTCTAAATCTCATTTTACATGAAAAAAGCTGCTTTGTCACATAAAATTTCTTTCTACATTTTTCTTATAGGAGACACCCAGATAAAATTCAGACAGACCTGGAGCAACTTCAGACTTTCCAAATGAAGCACAAAAATATCGTGCTGGCAAAGCGGAAAATTTTCGCGGATCATGAAAATGCTAAGAAGGAACTCAACTTCATTTCTGAGCAGATCAGTTACTTTGAAGTTATAATTGAAGTAAGTAGAAATAATTTTATGTAGAAAGTGTTTTTTAAATCTGTAATTTATTACAATTTTAACTTATCTCTTAATTACCTCCTTTTATCATTCTAGAAATTTCAGCCGCATTTAAAAGTTAACTGTGATTCATTGGTCAACATGAAGTACGAGACGTCGCATTCCCTCGAGATGAACTTTCAGACTTTGTGTGAGGACCATGGGTTAACTGTACGTACAAAATTATGGTCTAGTCCTATCACATTTCCAAAATTACTGGATAATTACTTGAATTTCTCCAAATTTAAAACACATTTTAATATTCACAGGGAAAGCTAATGGTTGACTGGAGTAATGAAATGCTCTTTTACTACGTAAGTCCAGACAAGCACTCAGACGCCAGAGCAAGGAAAAATTTTTCCGTGGTGGAAGTAGTGGGTGAAGGAGAAGTCGTTAAAGCCGACAAGTATGAAATGACAAAATATATTTTTTGAAATATTTCCGTAAATTCAAACATAGATTAAACATTATTCTCTTACTAATTACAGGCTAGGCCTTCAAAATTACTGCAACAATCTCTCAGGAGGAGAGCGCTCCAAAGCGCAGGTATTCTTCATTTTGGCAATGTGGGAAGTGACCGACCTGCCTTGTCACTTTGTCGACGAGTTCGAAACATTCATGGACGACCCATCTCGCATAAAAATCCAAAAGTTGCTGCTAAAGCATGCCAACAGACACCCAGAAAAACAATATTTCTTCTTTACACCCCAAATTCTCGTCGGAATTCGGAGGGACGATCCACGGATCGACCTCATGCATCTAGTGAAGCGCGACACAGCGAAAGTAGCAGAGCGGTAATCCAGGATTGAGTAAAAGGAAACCTACCTATCTATGCACTATAACTATTTTTTATTGAGGAGGATAGTAGGTGGAACATATACAAAAAAATCAACAAAATAGCAATATTTCCAAAAATGAGAAAAAAGAAGCAATGAAAAATGACTGAAAAGCTACCTTTTATAATACAGTTATGTAGCGTAGTTTTAAAAAGCAAACGTTTTCTAGCACTTTACAAACTTAAGCTGGCCTTTTTCAGCAGAAAATCTTCTTCAGTGAGTTCTATATACGTAACAAGTGGAAGTCTTGTAAACAAGCACAAAAACTAGTAAAATAAGGTGACGGGAGTTACAGAGCTAACTCCCCTAGCCAAAAATGAATATACGTAAATACGTACAGCATCTCAGGTATTAATATATCTACTTAACAAAAACTTTTCGTGTTTTGACACACAGCTCACAAAAATCTGTTTTTACAACAGCCCCTCTTTAATGGCCTTTTCCCTTTTTCCAGACTAAACAACAGCTAGATATTAGGCAATTGTAAAAATAACCTGTACATAAAAAATGAACAGAAACGTGATACATTTTACTGCTTTGAAAACAATTTCATAATATTGCATACGAGGTTATCAACTAAATGATACGGTCTTATTATTCGTAGTTCTTAGTCGTTTTTCTCAGGTTGCGTTTGCAAATTTTTAAAGCAATATTTTTGGAGTGCGGCAGCAAAAAATTCTAAAAGCTGTACTGCGGAAGCAAGAAAGAAAACGTTGTGCTGTGTGGGAGTGGGAAGGATTATGTGCAGACACAGTAATAAAATTGTAAAATGACTGGTGATTTATAGCGTTTAGGAGTAGCTTTGAAAAAACTAATAGAGTATAGGTTGCCTCTGCTGTGAATAGTGTAAAAAAACTAATTCTTTCTAGAAACACATCGACACTAAAAATAGAAATAGTAACAATTTACAAAAAATGGACTCTATTTTTATGAGAATGTAAATAAGTAAGAAAAATGAAATAGTTTTAACCTGTTAAACTAATTATAGCTATGAGTTGGATAATAAAATTTAGCATAAGCTACGTTTAGAAAATAGTTTGTTTTAGGAATGTATACCTGTTTGATACAATTTTAGTAAAAGAAAATATTTTACTGACCATTTATGTGCAGACTAATTTTAAGCGTGTTACAGAAATATTAAGTGTGTGTGATGAAATGATTTGTACGAACTGAAATACCGAAAATAAGCTGAAGTCGCACTTGTCAGGACTGGGAAAATGCGAGTGTAACTTATTTCAAGTGAGCTGCGTGAGTGAACATTACTTTGGTGTAGAATGTGGAAAGCGTAAATACCTACATACATATTACGAGATTTTTTAAATTGATATTATTAGTAATTTTATTATGATTACTTCCTCCTTTTAACACAGGGGCTTATAGTTTTATACCGGGGAGATGTCTTATTTTAAACGATCCCATCGATATCAGTAGTGACCAATGGCTTATACGTTTATTTGGGATAAATTACGTTTACAAGCTTTTTTGTTTTAACGACCTATGCATGTCTGCAGTCATTATTTTTATTAAGGTTGTACATTACTGTCACTGTTAAAAATGATTATTATTATTGTGTAACTTGTAATTACTTTGTAAATGACTTAATGAGACTATACGCTACCTTTAGCAAGCAAGTAAGTATTTCTATTGTAGCGGAACCAATTTATTTAAGATTTTTTTAGCGGGGAAAGTAGTGCATAGCGCATTTTAGTGCCCAATATTGCATTTTAAATTTTGAAGTAATTTAAACTGTAATTGTGATTTGTTATAATTGCGCACTAGTTGTATTTTACCAGATGTGCTTGGAAATAATTTTAGAGATGTCTTCTTTGCATACAAGACTTCATTAGTGAGTGTGCTGACCATGTAGCACTCTGCAATAATATTTGTTGGAACAAGTCCTTTTATAGTGACACGTTTTTTAGCTGTTCTTCACCACTGAAAACTAAAAGCTAGCTTTCCTTTAGCGAAATAACTTACTTTCAAAGACATGCAAGCAATTAAAATTGTAGCAACTAAAAGTTCAAAACTCGTATTTGTAAAAACCGGAATAAAAATGGAATAAAAACTTCAGCGCCTTTTCACAGGACGAGAAAAGGTCCATAAAAAATTTCAAAATATAATTTTTATGCAATTCTGTGTACATCTTTTTTAACATTTAATTTGCACCTATCCTTTACGAAATTGCATATGAGACGTTTATGACATCGCATTTTTAGCAGTTTGGCATTACCATCACATCACGAGCAAAAAAGCAAACAAAAGGGTGATGCGTAGTGAAAAAATAAATTTGCGGTTTGTGCATCTTCAGCAGTACACGTAATAGCAACAAGTGGTTAATAATAGTGTTACGTGCCAGCTTATATACTCCTCGTCTCATTCAAAAGGAACTTGAAGACTTGTTCCGCTTTTGTACACGTTCGCTTCACTTTACTCCCTCGCGGCAGTATACATATTTTTATTGTGGGAAGCGAGAGTTCTAAATTTGGCATCGTAAAGTTGAATCTAATCCCTGCATGATGACTAATGACTAAAAATTACAATTGATGAGGATCGCATAAAATAAGTGTGATGAATGGGAAGGGTGAAGCAGAGCCCATCATCATCCTAAAAAGAATTTTGCGTTCCCTCTCGCGTCACATACAGTAATACGCGACTGTTTTGACGGTGTGTTTTAGCCATTTCACCTATTCATCATGAAACGTCATCCTGCAAGGGAAATTTTTTTTTGTTTTCAATGAAAGAGAAAACCGGATATTACAGAATTGTTGCAGAGAGCAAAAGCTAAAACGTTTCAGCTTTAGTTCCTGTTCCATCCTGATTACCAAAAGGAATTCTTTGAAAAATGTTTTGAAAAAAAATTGCTCGCCGATTACGCAGCCCTCTCGTCTTCTCATTTAAGCGGAAGTACCATTAAAAATAGTATAGCTAGTTCTATTCAATTAGTAAGTGAGAAAATGTAATTCTTTCTTACCAGTTAGAATTTTTGCCACGGAGAGAAATAAATGGAGTCATACAGTATTGTAGTTGTAATTTGAAACTAGCAGAAAGGTCATATATGGCCACTGCTGCTGAA
>JAHZND010004135.1:0-12577 GCA_027744115.1 Acrocyrtus sp. NNG-2020 | reverse complement strand
GTATACGCATCGCCTCTATGCAAAAACGGGAGCGCCGTAAGGAAGGAAGCAAGCTCAAAATTTATTAGAATCCGTCCAGCTCCTCACAACTTTATCTGATGAGTTTGTACAGCGAGTCCCTTTTTTCTCCAGCAAATGGATACAGAAAAATAGGAGGGAAAAGGCAAAAAAAAAGAGTGACTTGACTAGTACCATTTCCTCTCGCATTTTTTCCCTTTTATTTTCATCAGGGTCTTCCTTTTAAGTCTTCTTTAGGCATTATAGCTGGAAACTCGGGCAAGGCGATATCAGACTGTTGTGGACTTTTTTTTCTTGCTGGGCCGATTTCTTCTGAAAAGAGGATGCTGTGATGGGAGAAAATGGGCATACGCATTAAATACGCACCTCTATTGTTCCAGAAGATGCGATGGGCTTCTATTCCTAGTCAAAGGATTGAGATTGTGGAAGTGCGAGAGATGAGAGTAGAAGAAGAAGAACTAATCCGAAAGCTTCTTCAATTTCACCACCCACCCGTTCAAACAATAAAAGCTTCATTTTTAATCAAACCGTCCATGAAACTAATAGAAATTCCTTACAGATAAGGGATAATGCGGGGGAGGAAAAAATCAGAAACTTTTACTTTGTCCTTTACCGTCTTATCATCCAACGAAAAAAAAATATCCGTGCGAAATGGGCTGACGAAATGAGGTGATGTTGCAAGTGTCAATGTCAGTAGGGGGAGTAGGTGGGAGAATGTTGCTCTCGTGGGATTTCTTTTTTTATTAGGTGAAATTATCGCTGCAATGCAATTAAGATAATTGTGCGATAGGAAATAGAATGGGAGTAGGAGGAGGAAGGGGGCACCTTTAGATGAAATTATCGCTGCAATGCAATTAAGATAATTGTGCGATAGGAAATAGAATGGGAGTAGGAGGAGGAAGGGGGCACCTTGAAAAAATAAGGTACTTTTTTATAAGATGGCAGTGGCGGTGACGGTGACGGTGACGTTCCCTCCAATTTTCAGTCCGTTTCATTTCCAGATATATTGCAGATTATGATCCGTAAAGAGTAGAAAAAAAATCGTTGTCATCGGGAAAAAGACTTATATGTAGGAAGAGAAATGAAAGGTGTAAATCCATTTTTTGTCTCTATCAAAGCAAAACGCATTATTTATAGTGTTTCTGCTTCATTCCATTCCATATTTCTCCAGCTTGAGATTTTATATATTTTTTTGTTGTTTGCTTCCTTGCCGGAGCAAAATAGTCCGCATGGATGGAGAGAGGAATTTCTTCTTCTAAGAAGGGGTATAGTTGGCGAGAACAAATCCCTTGAATCCTCCGTAATTTTTTTTCCCAGTTGTGTATTCCTCTCATCTCACACGTGGATCTCTCATAAAAAATAGGAATTAATCATCATCTTTCACATACACCACCGGATATGTGAATGGATACAAAGCGAGGAGAAAAAAAAGAAAGATCCGCATTCGGCATGGATGTAGTATCTGCTCCGCAGTAAAGAGGAATGCAAAAGGCTTGAAATGCTGAGAGAGCGGGTAGGAAAAGGAGCAAGAATTTTGGAGGAGAAAAGTGCCATCATCAAGCAATTTATTTATTATTTATTTATGTGGCGTCTACACAACTGTGACCGAGGAGGAAGTAGTCCGTTTCTCAGCGAGAATTTTAGTTCAGAGAGGAAGTCAAACCGAAACTGACCTCAGCACAGAGAGTCATAGAGATGTGGAAGGGGAGATGCAAGGTGAATTTAAAATGCTGGCTACTCTAATTTGCACCATTTCCTTGGCAGAAAAGAAAAGAAAAATAAGATTTTCAGGTACTCAACCAAAAATATTTTTGGCTTTGCACCTCCGACAATTTACTGCAAACGGGTGCAACTCTCGGGCAACTTTCTTGGAAGGGAAGCAAAAAAAACGAGCTGTATTTTTTTTGCCTATTGTCAGCAGCCAAAAAAACAAAAATGAAATTTGCGGAAACACACTCCACACGCTCTGTAATTACTGTGATGGAGAAGGGAAGCTGAAGGCTCAGCACACCGCTGAAAATTCCCGAGGCAATACACTCCGAAAAATCTTTCGCATCCACTCCGATGAGCACCCTCTGCACCCAGCTATGGACTAAGGAAAGGCACGGAACCGAAGGAATTTTTTTTTTGGTATCGAGTAATTTTCTTTGTTTTCCGGTTGAAAACAAGGGATAAACAAATAAATGATGTGGGGTGCTTAGCGGATGTCAGCAGAGTAAATACGTGCACATGCACTCATTTATAATTACATATATATCCTGGCTAAAGCCGACTGCACTTTTGCTATCCCGTCTGGAGTTGGAGACGCACAGACAGAAGAGTATGAAAGATATTTTCTGAGAAAAGGAAAAGCGCTCGGAAGAAGAGAGCACAAAAGGAAATTTGGGAATTTCTCCTATTTTTTTGCATCAGCGGCATAACAACAAAAACAGGAGAGAGAGGGAGAGAGGGAAAAATGCCGTTTTAAATGAGAAGAGGGAAAGTTGTCAGTATCCGAATGTGAAAGGTTTTCTCCGTTTGGTATGTGCGGTTTTTGGAATGAGTCGGCGGAGTGGGTTTCCCCATTTTGTAAGAATGCTATATATACATAAGCGCTATGTATGTGTGCTCCGTGTGAAAAAGGGGAAAGTGGAACGAGATGAAGGTGATTAATTGTTATGAATCTGAGCGTGCCTCCATTTACACAATGCCGATGTGTACAATGAGAAAAAACACTTTTCTTACAGCTAATGAATGTTTTCCCATGACACAATAGGGAAGAAGTCCACTGCGACTATAAATTATATAACTCTTCAACCATGACACAAGATTTCCTCTCTTTTCCTCCTCAGCCTTTCTCAGCCGTGTGCTCTTTCTTTTTTACAGGGCAAAAGCTCCCTTTCTCAGACATTTCACCAGAAAACGGGAGTCGTGTCAGATCAGAGGAAATGCCGGGGAGGAAGAGGAAAAGCAAAATAAGAAAATAAAAGTATACGAAACGGCTCGAGCACATGCATCCATGCAACCATGCACTCATTAGTGCACACAATTCTTTGCGCAGTTTGCACCACTCCAGCCGGATTTTGTATGCGAGGCGGCTCAACCAGATTAAGAAAAAAATGTTCTAAACCTGCCTTCTTCTCTTTTTTCAAAGACCTGAAAATATTTTTTAAAGGTAATTTTACATTCTTTCCGCTGTCACAGATGAGCAGGTCAGGTAAAGGGAAATGAGATAGGAAATGTGTACTCTTTTTTGAGTGGATTAGAAAAAAAAGTTGAAATGTAGGAAAAAATGAGGATATTAATGTGCAGTGGAAACGTCTCCATTCATTAATCAATGATTTGATAACCGTGTAAGATCGCTAACCTCACTCATCCCGTTATTTAGAGAAGTGGAAGGTACGAGACACGACGTCAGCAAAATAATAAAAAAGAGTTTTCTCCGAGAATATTTTTATTCCTGCTGCGACACAGTTTTTTGTATGTATATTGTGTGGCAAGCTAACCGCAAAAATTCGACACCGTAAGCTTTCCATTTATCTCAAATTTAGTTCTGAGATTCGTCTCCGTGAGGGAAATCCTTAAGAAGTGCTGTATACATAGTGCCTCCAATCTTAATGGGAAAAGGACTGTCCTCAACTCCTCATCCAACAGAGAATTTTTTTAGTTGATGTTAGTTGACGATGTTGAAATTCGAGGAGCGTGTCCAAAAGAAAAGAAGACTGGTGCTCCTTATCAATTTTTTTATAGGAGTGCCACGTCTAAAGTCGCGCCGAATGCGGCATCATCATTAACGCCAAACTGCCAATATAAACTCGGGTTTTTCTCCTTTACGATTTTTATGTGAAACAGTTTGTTTTTTGGTGGCAGCGAAAAGGTAGAAAAAAATATATATTTAGAGGGGAGCACTGCCCCCATAGTTTCTTCATCCCATCCTAATATATTATTTTTTGTAACAAAAGCATTTTATTCAGTTTTTCTGGGAAAGTGAGCGCAAAGAATAAAAAAAATGTTAAAGTTTTCAGTAGCCAGCACCATATTTCGAATAGTGGCGCGACAGCGACAGAGACTAGCGGCAAGGGATAGAGGGAAATACAGGAGTGCATGCAAAATGCGGATAGTTAAATTGTGCGGGGAGAGGGGAAATAAACTAGCTAAAAATCGTTTGGCAAGGAAGCCCGATATAACTAATAATATGAACTTGACAAGTAATGAAAACTTCTCTCGGTGAGATTAGCCAGCATCACGCTCGCTGAACACTAAATATCTTGATCAAGCCATTTTTCTGGACTGGATCCAACACCTACTTTTCCACTTTGCTCCAAGGAATATTGAGCGATTAATAAGTGGAATGTATGATGGCGGCACAAGAAAAAAGGAGCTTCAAGTCTGGCGGCAAAAAATATATAACGCTTCAGCCCGGCTCTAACCTGAAAATATCGTGTACAGATTGTGCACCCCATCATATTATTTTTTTTTTGTTTACAGCGCTGCAACCCGAATTACTGCCATTTCCCTTCCAAGAAAATAATATTTTGTCTACGCTCGCCGAACACTCTCCAGAAAAACAAAAATACAGAAAATGATATAGGAACCGTCCACCTTCTTCAGCAAATACCCGCGACATCTCTCCCCCAATCTGGAAAGCATAGTGCGAGCAACTTTCACTCCACTTTATTTATTTATTTTTTGTGAAGAGCACCACTTCATCGATATTTATACAATTTACGTCACCCACTCAATTCCACTCACACAAAAGAGATTACTGGCAACGCAACTGATTGCAGAAAAAAAATATTAGAGCTTAAATTAATTGCCCTTTTTTGCTGGTCTACAACTGCGGCGATGAAGTCCCCATTCTGCTCTTCTTCACATTATTCCCAGAAACTTATTTTTTCCGTAGAGATAGCAAATAATGGAGCTGCTCCTTATTCCAATTCATAATTTTTTTTCGCCCACTTGCACGTACCAGTTTCGAAAAACTTGTGAGCAGTGGGGAGTGCAACCCTTTACTTGAGAGTTGAGAAAAGAGAATGTTTTCCTGTAAAGACACACTCGTCCATAAATTTTACTCAATTATTTATAATGGTCTCCTCGCATTTCCAGTTTTTAATTTCTTCCCTTAAAAAACGTTTTGGATGACAGCAACGGAAAAGAAACTTTTTACGGTGTTGTACCATCTTCTGTCGCTACAAATGCTCTTGGGGATGATGCATGCTTCCTGAATATTTTGTCTTCCTAGTTACTCCGCAGCTAAATCAGAGGTGGGCAGTGAAACAGAAAATATTTAGAATAGTGGACCCAGCTTACTCATACATTGTCCACATCTACACATTAATAATGAAACCTTCCGCATTTTATTGCAGACTTACTAAATTTTATTTACTAAAACTTTTACTCCTAAATAAAAGTTTTTTTTGTCCCAGTAAAAAATGAGTCGAAATTTTGTCCATTAACAAGGTTGCTATGACTTGCACTGAAAAAACTATTTTTTTTTCATCTGCTCAGCAAAAAAATTTTAAAAAAAGAAGGGATTTGACAAATCAAAACATTTTTTCATTCTCTGCATTCCACATGCAACCAGAAAGTATGTTTTAAATAATGCGCTCTCACCATTTTCACGCCCCCTCTGCAAACTAATCCGGCATAAATTTTCCACTGCAATTTTCCTAAATATATTCAGGGTGCGTATGAAAGCACCGGCAGCGGCAGCATTTCCCCAAAATTTTCCATTTTCATTCATTCTCTGATTTGAATAGGCTCTATGCTAATTTCCTTGCACCAGAAAATGCACATCTAAAAGCTCCCTCCTTTGTGTCTGAGTATTTTTTGTGCAGCGAAAAACTATTTTACTATTTTTTTTATTCTGTTCATCCAGTTCATCAAAGAAAACTGGTGGAAAATACATAAAATTCAGAAACTCTTCTCATTTTATGAGCTGACGTTAGCAAGCTCGATCCTTCTCCTCCTTTTTCTCCCCTCTACACCCTCAAAAAAGGGGAAAATGGAGGAAAGCCTAAAAAGTCTTCTCGTTTTTGTCGGTGTGTGTGCTCCTGCTCCCGTTCCCGGCAACTCCGTAGTACTCTTGTCAGGAGAGATGTTAACAGAAATTCCTTTGCTCTTCCACCAACAAAATATTTTTTTTTTCTAAAAGAGCAACAAACATTGTGCGCGAGGCTAGTCACTGGTAGACATCTGCACTTTTCCCTTTTTCCTTGTATCCACCAAAAAGCACTGCACCCGGACTGGTTGCATTCAAAGTCAAACATGAAAATTTTCTCTTGTGTGAACAGAGCAGTAAGCCCTTTTCCACACCGAGACTGGAGTGAACTCTACAAAAAAATTTTCTTATGAGAAGACAGCTATATTATACTTTTCTTCTCCACGAGCCTCCTTTTTTTCTTTAGTGATGATGATCGCCATCATCCTCCTCATCATCATCATCACCAGTTTCCGTAAAGTGCAGAGCAAAAGTTTTCATATTTTTTAAAGGAAAGAGCACTCCCGCCGAATACACTTCCCGTCCTGCTCTCATTCTTCTTGATAGGGTTAGAAAAACTTTTGGGGATTGCACCGCTGCTAATTGGAAAATAAGTTAGAAGGTAATATATTCACCTCTCCGTAGATAATTAGAAATGTTCTGCAGAATTTCATTTGCAATGCAAACGGAGAAGAGGAGCAGTCGTCGGGAAGTAAAATTTCATTTTTACTATTGTAAAAAAACAAAATGAGAAGCTCTTCAAGTTATTAAAGTTTGGTTAGGCTGATGCTTCTCCTCCCTATCCAATATATAAAGACAAAAAAGAAAATGAATGAAATTGAGCGACTTCCTTGAAATAATGCTAATTTTTTACAAGCAACCCCTTTCGCTTCCAACTTAACAAGCATTGAATTGACTTCCCATTAACTGAAACGGGTTTTTCGGGATTGGAAACCAATCTCATTCATTTCGGAAACTCTCCCTTTCCTTCCATAATATTCCCCCCTTCCTTTTCACACCAACAACCACCCCTGCTCGCAAAAAGTGAGAAAACTGAAATGATTGCAAGGTGCATCCACAGAACGAGAGATTTCTGAAGAAAAGAGCAGTCACCATCATCAACCACCGCCACTCCTTTCCGCTTCTCTACCCTACAGATTATTATTTTTTCCCTCCCGTTTGCCGTTTACTCTCTACAGCGTACACAAGCAGTACTGGAAAGAGTACTGGAGAACCCCAAAAAAATATTGTATGCATCGAAACGGGATATAATTTTAACACGCACCACCACCACCATCACCACCACCATCGGCTGAATAGCAGTCCCGGCATCAAAGTTTTGCAGCCGAGAATGGAGAAGGGTAGGATTGTACACGGGTTTTAGTCCACCACCACCACTGCATTACATAACTTGCATGGAATGGAAGAAAAAAAAAGTTGACATTCGGAAGTCGGAATGGGTCACTGCGTGAAGGAAAAAAGAGCTTCTGTAACTTCTCCTCTCCGTAGTTGATTCACCACAGCTGGTTTTCCCAGAAACTTTTAAAAAGGGGAGCTGACATCACCTAGTCCACGGTTGTTTGTTTCATCCTCCAGTATTATTCCAGCGAAAGAGGATACACAGAAAACCAGAAAAGAGCGAGCGATTGTAGTTTTCAGTCTCTTCAGAGTAGGAAAAAAAAGATATTCCAAGATACTCTTCCTTTTTCATCCTGTGGAGGAAAAGTTTCCCTTCAAAACATTTTTTTGTCTTGTCTTCCCAGAAAAAAGGAAAACTTTAGGGAAAGCGTTGCATTTACTATTTCAGCAAGACAAAAGGAAAAAAAGCTTTAAGAAAGTGTATCCAACCCATTCATTCCTGAAGTAGTAAAATGAAGGGAAAAGTTGAAAAGTGAAAGTGTGGTTTTTGTGGTGCTGGTGTATTTATAGCTTATATATTGCCAAACAATTACGTACAATAAACAAAAAAAGCACACCCAAACAATACAAAAGGCTCCTTGTTTCCCTCAAATTGAAAAGAATTTTATTTCCGAGGAAAAAAAAGTTTCTCATTCTGCCACAGGGAAAATATAAAAAGTTTCTCATTTTCAAAATCCACACACACTTTCCCTATACCGTCCCGCTTAAGATTACATATTTCCCGAAAATTACAATTTTGCACTGGAGAAACCCTGAAGAAGACCTTGTCCTCAGATCCAGTTTCCTTTCACCGAGTTGAGTGTAGCTCCCTGGAAAACTTCTTTTTTGTACTGTTCTCCTCCACATGTAATTGCCAGGCTAAGGGGAACCACACAAAATAAAATTATTCTGTTTCGTATCAAGTAACAAAAGTAACCTGTGGAAATTTTGAAAAGGAGTGGAGCAGCGTTAACCAGCTTCCTACAGCAATTCCCATTGTTTAGTGTTTTGCTAAAAAAAAATTTTTTCTATCTCTGTAAAGCTGCTGCTAACGCTGATGTGAAAGTTGGACTGCATAAATGTAAGAGTACGAAAAAAAACTTTTTTTTCTTCTTCTTCATCGATGTCTCCAGCTCCTGATACCATGTGTCAGCCGTTGTGTAAGCTGCTCGGCTCCCAGTTGTCATATCTCACTGCTCCTGATGTTAAGCTCGAAACTTCTCAACTTGCGAAAGCTCCTAATGCCACTATTGGATTACTTTTTGCTCCAGGTAAAATAAAATGTGACAGAAATTGTGGAAGAGTGCGCCCAAACTTCTTCCTCCCGTGATATACGCCGGTGTAGAAGAACTTAGAACGGGAAGTTCTGTTTTGCAGCCAACTCGCTAAATGTTAATTAGGCTCTGTTACAGATAATAAACATTATTATGCTCTCCCAAAGGAAGAGAGCCAGTCCCATATCATATTCCTTTTCTGCGCTTGTTTTTTTTCTTCTTCTTTTTCTTCCCAAATTTTGGACTCCTTATCCTTGTACTACTTGACAGTACTACGGAGAATTATACTTTAATATGGCTAATTTTACTTTCCAACTTACCGAGAAATCCTTTTAATTATGGGAAGAGGAGAGAGAAAAGCTTATTTTTTTATCCGGGCTAATTAGGATTTCAAGGAATTTATATGAAATTTATAGTGCTTCCTTGTCGTTTAATTATTATAGAGCCAGCCTCTCTGGAAAATGATGCGAGGAGTAGAATGAGTGATCTGCGGGATGCTTTGGTGGAGCTTCACAGAGAGCTCAAGAAGAGAGAGGATGTCTCCTTTGAAGTTGTGCTGATACCCACGAGTCAGTCTCCTTGCCCTCAGGATTCCTCTTCCCATCATCCTTCTCCTTCTTCCACTCAACATTTCTTTTCTCAGAAGGAATCCCCCTTTCTTCTTCTCTCTGCTGAGATTCCTTCCAAAACTCAGGTATGCATGTATGGAAAATTCTTTCAACTTTTTTTGTCTTTTTGGTCCATCCCAAAGAAAAAATAATCAATTTCACAACGAAGAGCTTGATCGACAAGATGATGATTGAGAAAGTGCTTAGCTCTTTTATCCTCTAAAAATATCCGGATTTGTATATAATTCAGCTCATATTTCAACGAGAACTCTAGACTTCCGGTTTTAACTTGAGGAATGAGTGTTTACAGAAAAAAAGTTTTTATTTTAAAAAAATATAAAAAAAATTTGTCTGTTTGCAAATTTTATTCGTTTTAAGTATTTTTCATGATATGTTTGTAAATATTATAGTGAGCGTAGATATAATGGGAAATTAGCTTGCGTAGTGAAATACGAGTAAAATGAATGAAATTTGGGACGGGCTAGAAAGGAAATGATAATTTCCTTGTCTTGCAGGAATACTTGGTAAGGAAATATGAGATTCAGGAGACACCCGCACTTGTTCTGGTTGGCTCATCTGAGGCTCAAGTCATTTTATACGATGCCAAGGAACGAGTTATGGAGGACCCAAAAGGAGTCCTATTTCCTTGGAGGTATCCGTCCTTGTCGGAGCTTCTCAAGTCAGCAAGTCTCCTGCGGAACACGGGAGCAGACTCCAGCTTAAATTACGACAAGTATGAGCAGAGTAATAATGGCAGTGTGAGGCAGTCCACTATTCTTAACATTGCAACGGAGACGGAACACAATTTATCCTTTCACGCACCAGTCAAAGCTCTCCTATTCGCTGCGTTTTGGGTAAGATACCAAAACAAACAAAAAAACATTTGAGTGCTGAGGGAAAACTGAGCATTAAAAGTTANCTTAATTTTTTTTCGTGTGTAGTGCCCTCCATGCAAAACATTTCTGACGGCTTTGCTCGACTTGTATCACACAATCAACAAGAATGAGAAGAGACTGGAAATAATTTTCGTTAGTTCAGATAGGTACATATTTCACTATAATTTTTTAAAAATAAGTTGACTGTAGAGAATACTTGTCTAATTTTGACTTGTTTTAATTTTTAAATGACAGGAGTCAAGAGTCTTTCAATCGCTTCTTCTCCCTAATGCCGTGGCTTGCTATTTCTTACGAAGACTCAAAGCTGAGGGATAACCTCACTAAAATGTTTAATGTGAAGGCAATTCCTAATTTGACAATTTTGGACGAGAACAATCAAGTAATTACTAGAGAGGGGCGGCAAGAAGTTAATGATGACATGGAAGGAATTGTACGAAATCACAGAACGACATTTAAAATTGCAAAATATATTTTCAAAATGTTTTATTTAGTATATATTAACTGATAAATTGTTTACTTCATACTAATTATTTAAGGAGTTTCCATGGTACCCTCGAATAGTTGACGAGCTGCGAGACCGCCATTCCACCGTCTTAAATAATAATCTCTGCATGATTTACTTCACAGGTACTAATATAACGTAAATTAAATAATTGCAGTGCACTAGCTAAAAATTATTACATTTTGTGATATTTTAAAGATGACACGGAAGCGGATTACGAAAGGGCAGAGGCACTACTCACCCCAATTGTCGTAGAAATAGAAAAGTCAGACGTGACGGAAGCTTACGAAACAAAGTGTTTCGTTGCAGCAGATGTAATTAAAAAATTCACCTTAATTTCTATACCGATACGGCTAAATACAATTCTATTTCCAGAAAATTTCAACAATACTAAAATTTTACTTCCCCTTTTTTCTAGAGCGACTTAGCAGAGTCCCTCAGAATATTCATGGATTTAGATGAAACACTCTCCTACCTAGTTCTCATGGACATTGCAAATTTCCGGTATGCCGTTAACGAGCTCCCCGATCGGAGCAAACTGTCAACAGCAACGGCCAAAGAGTTTCTTCTCCAATTTCAGTCAGACAAGCTGGTTTACAAGTACATCCAAAGTCGCTTTGTGTAACTTTTTTCTTCGGGATACCACCTCCGTATACGTAAAAATATTCATTGTGTGTTCATAGCATTGAAGTCAATTATAATTAATGCATATCTACAAATAAAGATTTAATTATAACTTTAATCACAACTTAAGTTACTTTTCCAATGAATTTACTTTCATCTCATACAAAATCTGCAGCGTACTCTCGTCTCATCGACAGAATCCATCTAAATTACTGCCATGCATTTTTTCGCATGTTTTTTTTTCATACAACTCATGCAAGCCACTGGCTGGAATGGCATCAAAATGCCGCATACCAATTTTTTATGAGCACGCACGCCCCAGGCAAGTGTCCCATCTTACCCCAACTTGTCAGAAACGGTGAGAGCGGAGCGGCATCTTGCGGAGTAAAGGGGAATCCCGAGCATTCCACGCCGCGGAAAAATCAAGCTGCAAGGCACTTGCTCATTTAGACTAGCTGAATGGGAGATCCGGTGTGCACGCCGCTTTGCAAAGCATCTCGCTCTGGCTCTGCTCCCCTTTTGGTGTACCATTCTCCTGTTCTGCGTGCTCTTCTAAAGGTAGTGGCGAGTGGTGAGGCAGTAGATCTGCGGAACAAATATTAAATTTTTACTTTCCAGCCTTCGGAATTTGATTAAAATCTGCTTTAAAATCTAGATTTATCAGGTAAATTAATTAGTTTCTACTTTTGAGTGTTGTTTTTATAAAAATTAAAGGTAATTGTTGTGGTAGTTAGAAGTAGTAAGTGAAAAGAAGTGGAGGGATTGATTGTAAAGTAGTGGTAGAGAGGCCGACAGCCAGGTTATTTTTTTTAAACTAGTCTGCTCAGATATAATAGGGATGTGAAGCGGTAACTAAAAGTTAGCTCTGGAAGTGGTTAGTTGAGAAAAGGTAACTATTGGAAAGGGAGTTAGAGTTAGGCCGTTTGATTTTTAATTGCGGAATAGTTTTAAATAGTTTATTAATAAAAAATAATAGTAGTGCCTGCTGTTTGCAGTAGTAGCGGGAGATAGTGGTGGCAGAATTTTTTTCATTTTATTTGATTTATTCTTAAAGTCAAAGAGGATGGAAAATATGGAAATTAATTGCTTTAGGGAAGAGTAGAGAGTTAATGTGGTAGTTTCTAGTTTGTTTAGATTTGTTAGAAGTAGCAGTTTAATTAATTGGTGTTGTTAATAAGTGGAATTAACATTTTGATTTGTTTGGCTGTCCTTTATCATAATTAGGAAACTTCTTCAGTATGAAGCGGAACATCCAGGTGACCAGTTCTCGCAGGAAGAACAGGAAGCGTCATTTTAAT
>JAHZND010004134.1:0-14926 GCA_027744115.1 Acrocyrtus sp. NNG-2020 | reverse complement strand
AACTGTCAGTACCTAATGCAAATAGATTATTGTAGGTGTAATTTCACTGAAAACCTTCCCTTACATTTATGTGAGTTTTTAGTTGCGGGAATGTACGTTTCAAGTCCATGAATTCGAAGAGCTGAACAACAAGCTAGTAGTAAACTAGGAAAAACCAATTGATTAATTGGGCTTTAGTCACATGTTAACAGCGTATAACACATCAGCTTAATACAAAATTGTTTTCCAGTATGTAATACGATTGCTCTGTGAATCAATAGATTTGCCAAGCTTTTAAAAACATTTCTCCTTATAAAAAATCTCGGTAACAGTGAATGGTTCGGCTCTGTACTTCAGTGTTGCGGAAGAAAGTGTATAGGTACATGTTTATGTGTCTTTACTATATGTACAGGGATACTCGCAAGCGCAACATTCCCCTACCAAATATTTCGTCGTCATAAATACATTTTGCCACGTAAAATATAATACAAAAGGCACAACAACAACGGAAAAAAACGTCAGATGAACAAAGAGCTACCCTAACAAGTTTGATGATGTCCCTCATGGTGGCAGCAACTGTCTGATTTTCCCAAAATCGGGCTGTTCCTCACAGCTCCCCTCCCAATCCCATGAAAAGCAAACTTGAAATAGTACAGCCGAATCATGCAACGTTCCTCGCCTCACGTTATAGCTGGTTAGTATGGGAGTATTGTTCATTTCAACTCAATGTTCATATACAGATATGACAATTGATATCAAGTTTTACTATCCCTAGAAAATTCTTTGGGGGTATCTAGCGCAACCATACTGGTGTTTAAAAATTGTACCGATTTTAATAAAACAGCGCACTTCTGATCATTGCGGATGTTCTACTCATTCTGCTCTTAGGAAATGCAGCGGAAAATAAAACTGGAAAATAATACCTGTACTCCTCCCTTACAATTTGCATTTAACTGCCACGATATATATAGCTCAAATAATTTGAACTTAGAATTAGACAAAGAAAGCGGATTGCTCTAGGGACAATTGACATAATTGACAAGACATTGAATATCGTACTTGAGTTCATAGCGTAAAGTCCAGAAAATATATCGACATTGTTGGTAGCTGTCCTTTACAGCAATTCATGACAACCAAGATCCAATTAGCATACAATAGAGGCAAAGTGACACATTTTGATAAATCGTGTCTTTTTACAAAAGTGTCCACCATATCAAGAAAATGTTTTACAGTATTAAATGAAAACCCAATCGTCATCCTTATACAAACCACATTATCACATCATCACCACACCATGATGCAGGAAAAAGTGATTTCAAATTTAGAATGTGAGCACTGGTCTGGTATGACTGGTATGGTCTGGTCTGGTCTGGTCTGGTTCATGAATTTGGAGTTAGCAGCCGACGAAGTAACGCTTGAGTAAAAGTTATTCTTTAGTTTTTGCCATGCATGCCCTTCGTAAGCGATCAAGATCTCTCTGATCAGACAAAACTGAAACAGACTTGCGTAACATTCAACATACAACCAAGAACCAAGTGTCAAACTGAATACATCAGCTCATCAATCATTCATTACTTGAAATTGAAGGTCTCAAATCACACGGCTCTTTTAACACATTCGTTAAACATTATTTTTTATTTACTCCAAAGGTTAGCAAAAAAATCATAATTACTAACTCGAATAAACTTCGAAGGGTAGTAAACAAAATTAGAATTACTAACTCCAATAGGTTTACAAAATCTATTTTTTCTGTTATGCTCATCAAATTGAGAAATGACGCTAAAGAAACTAAACATTCATAAAATAAACTTTTGTCAATTGAGAGATGTCCCCGTTCTCTTGGGCATAGATAAACTACATGAACCTATTTACTGAAGAGGGTGAAGGCGTAGTAAAGTAGCATTTCCTACTACTGCAACAATTCCTTATCAGACGTTGTTAAAAGCCACCCATTACCAAGCACACATTTTTCACCTTCGCGACAATGATTTCGCGGGTGGTCTAACACCAAAATCTAGTAAAAATGTTTCACCAAAGTTGATAGATAGATTGCCCGATATGAAATTCGTGATCCTACACAAGTCATTTTAAGCTTATCACTACTTGCATTTCATTTTTTCTGTGCTGACAATTATCATGTACAATTATGCATTGGGGTTGAAATGAAAGAGAGGGCCGCAAAGATGCCAAAGGTAAATAAATGACAAAGATACTGGACGCAATTACACAGAACCTATTTAGAAGTATACTTTAACGGGACAAGACTTCTGTCTCCAAGCCCATTAGAAAATCTTAAAGTTGCCGTCTTCCACTTTTTCCGATAGGTACGGCAATAACTTATTTACTACTGATTCCCCATACCGAGATACTGTCTCACACTCGTGCATCAAAAAGTAGCACAGACACATCAAAGCTGTCAATAGACACACTCGAAAGGAGCATTCTTGTCTATTACTCAAAAATCCTATACTGCAGCAGAACCTCCCAAATATAAGTATAAATATGTTTAAGCTCATTTCACTCATTAAAAGTGTCCCTATCACACTTATCACCTGTCTTGTGGCACTTTGCCTCGGTTTATGCCGCTTCTGGAATTCTTTCTGATTCTAATGCAATATAAGCCCTGTACATGCCCTTTTCCCATAAGCAAAGTTTACGTCTTCAATAGCCACATTAACTAAAGTAGTAGATAGTATTACTTAAACACTAACTAGCAAAACAATAATTACAGCTATTTAATGTAATAATGTTATTTAAAGTGTCGCAAAATGATTCCAGTTATTCAAGTATAATTGGACAGTAGACTAATCGCAATTCTAACATAAACTTTAACTAAAGCGAAAGTAAATCAACTCCAATGGTGTTACCTGCTTCATGACGAGCCGGTAGGACTCTCCAATATAGCAGTTCTTTCTCTGTCTCAAGCCGGTGATAACCTAAATTTAAAAGCAAACACACAAAAGTGTGAGTAGAAATAGAACACTTAATGTATTCTTAATCTTAATCTTAACTGCGCTGATGATGGTTATAAAAATTAAAATGTTAAGCTTGCAAAAGCCTTATTGAGTCAGGCTGATTGAATTTGGCAAGTAAATTAAATTAAATATTAAATTAAATCATCCATCATCATCCACTTTCTAATTCCCTTCATATTTGTAATTGTCACTACACCATAATAATTGCGTAATAGCTTAACATTGAGTACGTGCACACAGAACAAAACAATAATCAGTTGTAAAAGCGCAGCTTACTTTACTCATCATGGCCATTTGTGAAGGATAAGCTTTACAAGGGAACTGCACTTTGACACCGGCCACAGTGACAGTTGTGGGGACAGTTCCAGGGCCACGCTGAGAGGCCGGAACACCAGAGGGTTGAAATGACATGATTGTAATCCTGCAACCGCAAACAAATATCCTTCACAAATTAAATTTTACTCTTAACAATACACTCTACACTCCAAGGAATTAAGCAGTCAACACTTTATTCGAATCAAATCACAAAAAACAAATTATGACGAAAACTAGCAACATACACAGGTTCTGGAGAAGCTGACCTAAGTTAAATGTGTCGATAAATAAATGTAAACTGTTAATCTCTATATCGATTAAAGAAAACTCAAACTGGTTATCTCAATCCCGCCTGCTCCTCTTTATTAGGCAACCATAATTCCTAATTAATATCAGCAATGGCAGTTCACTTTCGAGAAAATTTTCACATTCCCAAATAATGTTTTCACCATAAATTGTTATGTAACAGCAAAATAATTTGAAATTGAAAAAACTACAAATTAAATTGATCACAAACACGATACTTTCCAAATTTTTATTAAAGGAAACAAACTTTTTCCTTTTTGGCAGTCAATCACTGGTTAAAAATTTCAACTTGTTGAGGATAAACACCAAAGTATGAACTTTGGAATAGCAGGGAACGTCCCACTACTTCTCATTTCGTTTAATTAGGTATTCTTTTCGGCAAACTGTCAGAAGAGTAGCAAAGCAAAACAAAGGAAAACGATTTTTGCACCTCCACTCCATTCAAAAAAGCAATACAGCGAAAAGAGGCCGAAATATTGAAGAGCTCACACATGAAAGTACTGGTTCCCGCAGATGTTCACGGCAGATTTGGGGCATTAAGAGACATGCACATGCATTACAAACTCTCGGTCCCTTTCAGCACTGCTTTCTTACGTGCTTGCTCATTCCGTTCTCGGTTTCGGTAACGCTCCTATTGCTTCGCAGCAGAACTTGTGTGTTGTGAGTTCTTGAATAGAAAACTGTAAAATTTACAATTATGTAATTAGCTTTGCGATTTTTACGATTAAAATTGTTAGGACTTTTATGGTGATTCTAAATATGTTTGCTAACTTTTCTAGCTAACCAATTTCAAATTGTTTAAATTGTTTAAACTTGTAAACTTGCTATAGAATAATAGTCCTAGAGCAAAGCAAACTAATTATAGATTAGATACGCATTTAAGTACACTTAGGTAATTTAAAATAGCGAAGAAATATGGTATGCTGCTGGCGTTTATTTGCTTACGCAAATATGAATATGGATTATGGAGGCGTCTACTTGCACGCGTTAGAAATGCAAATATTTAAACATGTTTAATATGCGCATCTCATTTTCCCCGTTGTTTTTATAACCACCCGTGCAATATTTTTTTTGGAGTAGTTCATAGTCAATGACGATTTTCAGTTTTTACATTGTAATATTTTAACATTTTTCATACAAATATTGTCAGAAATTCTTTTTAAAAATCTTCTCTTTATTTACTGACTTTAAACTAAAAGTTTGAGTAGCGACAGAACCGTTTACTTTGAATTAGCGTGACAAAATCTGTGTTTTAGTTCGCCCTGCATTCTCCACTGGAAAAGATATAAAGTAGAGAGGGATAAGCGCATCCTCCTTTTCAAGGCAATGAATGAACGGACGGACAGAGGAGCTCTTAAATTTGCGCAACTTTTCAGAAGGAAAGGGAAAACCACTTTCGTCGCGTTGCTGTGTTGCTCTGCACAGCAGGACTTCCGAGAGAACGGGAAATTTAATGTTTTCATACACGAATGCCAAAGATAGGAAAAAAACAGAAGTGGTTCTCTACCGCCCAAAAAATCCTAATGGAATTGCTTTTACTTGAGAAACCACCACTTTTTAAGTATTAAGTATTTAGAAGTGTCCATTGTGTTACGACCAAGAGCCTTTTTAATTTAAAAACTGCAGCTAATGCTAATGTGGATGTCGGCGAGAGAAATTATTTTACATAATTTTCATGTACAATATTTTCGTGGGCGGTTAATGCTTCAAAACCAATTTATCAGATTTAATTTTAAAACATTTTGCATTTTAAAATATTTCTAATTCCTAAGTCAGTCAGTATATTGGCGGGTTGATACGCATTTAAAATATTTATTTTAAGAAAATATTCGGCTTTTCCCTGCTCGTTTTCCCCAGTTTTCGGACTTTCTCAAGTGCACTTTAGTTCCATAGGCCTAGGGTGAGACGAAGACGTATGAAGAATAAAGCATCACACGCATTTTGAGTATTCCCTCTCTAGTTAATTAATAACACATCTAAATGAACGTGTAACGGAAGCAAGAAGTTCAGCCGCGGAGAGTGGAGAGTGCCGCTACTTTCATCAGGCCATTTACGCAGCTTCCCTTGGCTCTACGATGTGCAGAAATCTTCCACACATACATGCCTACGTTCTTCGGTCTCCCATTGTTTGCCACTAGTGCTGTTGCTAGCGGTAGCAAAGGAGAAGGAATTTATTAGTACCAAATTTTCCAAATCATTAAGTGCAGATATTTCAGTGAATTACAAGTCGTTTATGTAGCGGATGGCTGGAATTGTGTATTGCTCACAGTATGAAGTCATCGACATTACACGCAGCAGTGACTTTCACTCAGTCAGCAGCATCACTGCTGTGATACTATACGCGTGCAATATGTACTTACAATCACAAAAATTTCGAGGATGATGCACATTCCTACTTTCCCTTCCTTTCTACCACTGCTCCACACCCACATTAAACGTACTTTAAGAAATAACACGGAAATGGGACCGGGAAAGCAAGGAAACGAGTTGAGTAGACTAACCGAGCCATTATGTAGACATATCTATTACAGTAGGCATGCAATATCTATACAGCCATTTTAGTAAAAGGCCTGTTTGAGCGTAACTTTAGATAAAAAAAATAAACCATGCTACATTTTCTATGCTATGCGCTCAACTATTTACAAACACAAAGCGAGTTAGTAATGTCATCAGTTTCACTAAATTGAGAGCCGTTTAACGCTCGAAGAATGTTTTCATCTCCGGGCTGCGCGAACAAAAATATATTTATATTCATCTTCAAATAGTTGTAATGCTTAGGGTATAAAACAGAGAAAAATTGCTACAATCGCATCATTTTCTCTCGCGTTTTTTTCTCCACTGACAAAGTGTTTGGCATACACTCTGTGTAAGAAGAAGTGCGATAAGGAAAGGAAAAAAAAATGTTATCGGTGCTGCCTTTTCCCAGAGCTGTTCGAGTAGTCCCCCAACTTTATTTTTATTTTCATAACTCGTGTTGTCTCTCTAGCGGGAGGCCTTGTACTAAGGAGGAACTACAACTACACGGATGCAATATTATTATTATATACCAAATAATAATAATAAAACATTCATGAAAATACATACATTCCTAGCTCAGTTTTTTTGGGGTTTAAGAATGTGATGAGCAGTATGAGGACGGAGGAGAAGGGAGCTACAGCTGTGGAAGTAGAATAGAATCCGCTTTTATGACCACTCCACAGTTTTTACATTCCAAAGATTGTACGTAACACGAATTCTTTTATTGTCTGCAATTCCGTAGGTACTACTTATTTTACTACTCCGTTTCTTCTTTTTCTCCAGCATTTTCTCCATCTGAGCAAATATAGTTGCTGCTGCGATAAATATGTACGTAGGAGCGATAGTGGTATTACAATAAAGCATGCCGGCAGCGGCGATGATGGTGATGTAAACATGTAGGTTTCTTTTTCTTCTCTTTTATAGCGGAGGGAAAGGAGCCTATTTTATTGGTGTCGCTGTCGGCGCTCGAGGTTCACTTGGAAGGCGCCGTCCGTGCCGATACTTTCTTGCGACACTCCACATAACAAACGAGCAACCATTCATTTCATCCTTTTATAAGATTCTTTCCTTTCCACTCTCCCATACAACTTTATATTGGCTTGTGTATTCCACCCAAAAAAACTTTTTTATAGACAACATGTGTATAATAAGGACACGAGGGAGAGAAGAGAATGAGCACATATCCGAAATCATACATGCTAGAGTAACCGCTACATGTCAAGTACATTTTTAGTGAAAATGGCCTGTTGGAAATTGCGAGTTGTCGTAAATGCTGTGGCGGGTCAGGATTAGCTGTGGAGGTAGAAGGAGAGGAAAAGTTTCTCGCTACTCTTTTTTTTTCCTCCTCAACTGCAAAAGTAAATGGAGTAAAAAAAGAACCCTGGCAATATATTATGCTAAAAGGAGCATATTCAATGAGACGTGTGCTTATTTATGCTTTCATTTTCCCGGATTGCTACGGAACATGGGAAAACATCTCCAGCTAGAGAGCCAGTCGAGTGGAGTATCCAGTTAACTTACACTTGCTGGAGAATTCGAGTTGCCGCTCCCGTTGTAGTAATCGCGCCATCAGTATCTTTTTTCACTTCCAAGCTGTTTTACTGAACGTAACAGCGGCGACAATCTTACCATCCCTGATGATTCCTGTTGTGATATTTGCTCATTCTATCATTTTATATATTTTTCGGAAAAAGCAAGCACTGCAATATACTTTAACGGAAATTTCATGCGCTCCCTCTCCCTCTTAAGTAAAGATAAAGAAACAGTCGAATGGAAAAGGCTAACGGCATTTATTCATCCGTGTAATATAATTGACGTAGTTTTCTACTTACTCCTGTCTCCTGTGCGGTGCTGTCTATGCACTTTTCCTTCTGATTTCAGAAAAGAGGCTGCAGCAAAAAAAAGTAAAAACTTTTTCGTATCATCACAATTTACTTGCCGTCCACTTTCCCTAGATTTACCCTCCAAAGGAGAGCATATAGCTGAGATTCTATATTCATCTACATTCTACAATTTGTACATATATTTATATGCAGATGCTTTCCACAACTTTTCCCACTTTCATCCTCAATTTTCCCTGTGTCAAGTGATGCTCTCCAATGATTCGATTTTACAACTTTTCCCAACTTCCCATTTTAATCAGAGAATTGCGTAAAATCAATAATCGATATGGATTTCATGTAAAGGAATGTGTCACCACATTAAATCCTAAACAGGAGTAGCCTGTTATTGTGGAGTAAGTTAGTTTACTTCGTTTTTGGTGCCTGCTGACAACGTAGCGTCACCTTACTGGCTTATTGGCTGTGGTGGCGTTGGTGTCTCACGTATAAAACTGTGACTGTGGGCACACGTTTCCTCGAGATTTCAAGAGTAGTGAAATAGAGCGAGCCAGTGAAACGTTTGCAGTCTAGATATTATCAATATGATCGGTTCATCGAGCCGCGAGAAAAAATACGGAGGACAGTCATTTCTCTCGCTCAGCACTCCCTGACCGTACATATCCGCTATGGAGAAATTTTTAGAGATTAAGAGTAATTTTCCAGGAGAATGGTCTCTCCTCTCCTGTGATCTTTCATTTCTGACACCACTTCTGGCTCTATACCGTCTTTGGTCCTGGAAAAAAACAGCCAGAGGAGCGGCGAGGGTGGGGGAACTGAAATAGTGGAAATCTGTGGTAAACGATTGAGGAGGTAAAACAATCGGGAGGAGAAGGCGTTTTTGATGCTTTGCTGCGTTCCCTTTAAATCTACTTGCTGGTTGTAGCGTCCATATATAGAAAAAAAAGTACGGGAAATACTGCTACTTTTTCCACTAGCCACTGAACTGAAACGGAGGAAAATAAACTAGCCAAAAACACAAGGAGATGTTTTTTTGATTCTCCTCAGCAGCCGACTGCTGGACTTCACTTTTTCTCCGTTCTCCTCTTCTACTTTCACGAATTCACAAACACGCACACACAAATAAAAACTTGGTGACATAATATCCGCTTTCCATGGGTGGAAAACTCAAAGTTAAACGTCCTGACAAGAGCCAATGTACCATGAATCGGAAAAGTGAATGGTTTCACTGCCGGCTGTCATTTGCAAAACTCTGTCATTCCTCACGACTTATGTTTCGATCTTTACGTTTCTTTCCAAAACTTTTTCCACCTCCCTCATGTCAGCCTCCTTCCTTTTCCAGTTGTAGAATTCTCTAGATTAACTCTTACAGCAGTTAGCAACCCCGAGAAGCCCACCAAGCCTACCCATATAGGTGTGATAAAAAGCCATCTTATCGTCCCATACAATACCAAAGCTACCCCTGCCAACTACCAAAGGCCGATAATACTTGTATTTTACATTACTTAATCTGGTCAAGTTAATTGTAAAGTTGCCGTTTTGCCTTTCATCATAAAGACTTGAGCTTATAACTCATAAAATGATCCGTTTTGCATTATTTTAAATAAAATGTGGCGCAGTTTCATAGTGCAAAAATCACAAATAAAAATTATAATCTGCGTATACCCATAGGAACGGATCGCTTACTGCAAGTATAAGAATATTTGGGAAATGTTTTTTCAAAGCAATTATTGCCAGAAAGCTGTTTGATCATCCCTAAAAGCTCAAGCTCTCTAATATATCTAGTGTAATAATAAGCGGGGGAAAGATGAGAAATTGGGAAGGAAGCGAAACGAATTGATGACACGGGTACATGAAAAACTGGACATTATGATTGCTACAAAATAAGGGGAAGTCCGTAGGAAGACAAAGGGAAAAAAGTAAAAAAAAGGGACAAAAGAGTTCCTTTCTTGTAGTGAGCACATAAAATGTATCCAAATCCAATGAATGTAAATAGCCGTGGTTCGCGTCCGTTTTCCCCTTTTTGATATCAATATTGTTCCTGTATTGAGTCTCTCTCTGCTCCACTCTGTCAAGTTATTCTCCACAAATATTCGACTGTTTTTCAGGGGACAAAGGGCAACTTGATCTGGCTCGTTACGTCAGGAATATCTATGTAGCAAATGAAATAGAGGAAAGTGCATCTAACTTTTGCCACAAGTTCATGTGATGCCATGTGTGTATTTTAATAGGAATATTAGGGAAGAAAGGAGAGGGCACCCACTCACTCACTCACTCTCTAGTCCGAACCGTTTCTGGAAATAGAAATGCCAGTGGCAGTCACAGAATGAGTAAAAACATTCAATTTCATTGGAATTCCAGTGTCGTTCTCTTATCTTTTTTGTGCCTTCCAAACTAGTGGCATTCCTATTTATCTTGTCACACTTGAAGTTTTCACAATAAATGAAGCCAAATACATCCTCCGCCGGGTAGGAGCAGCAGTGGGATGGAATATAAAATATGTTTGTGCGAGAGAAATAGTTCCCATATGTGTGTCGCTTTTATCAAATAATGTACAAATAAATAAAATATCTGTACTCAAATCACACAAAAATCCACTAGCTTTTGCGGTTGATGTGGTTTAAAAGAGAAAATCGTAAAATTGTCGCAACCCCCACAAAATCGTAATCTTTCACCATTTTATCATGTAGGAAATGTGATTCATTTACGGTTGACTGGCGTATAAGGCAGTGTACGTGCTCGGTGGAATCTGCACTGGACAACCAGACCATGTTAAATCGCTTGCAGAAAGAGTACGTTTCTCCCAACTTGATATATACTAGACTTGACAAGTGACAGCGAAAAGTAAAACACCGAGGGTGTCACTATAACCGAGATGAAAGTATGAAAATCCTGTCCGGAAAATATGCCTCATTTTCCACAAGCTTTTAAGACTTTCCTGGGGTATTAAGTAGTCATCTTTTCATTGTGCTTTCATATACAGTTTAGATACGAGATATGATATGCGACTCCCTTTTGCCAAACAATGCATTTACCACAATTTTCTCCTTTTCCTTCCTTCCTTCCATCGATTTCCCAATACGATCCCGCCGTACCCTAAAGCTAAGGAGAAAATCGGAAAAAGTATTCTTGGAGCTGGGAAAAGTGCGGTGATTTCTTTTTTTTGCGGTTTGAGGGTAGATTTGGAAGCAGATTAGGTGTATTATTGCCCCACCACCAACCAAAACACATTTTCCCTTATGCATACGCATACATAACCACATTGATTTCCACTTAAGATACTGGAAAAACATCTAAAATGACTGGAGTCGTAGTATGCGATATAACGCACACGTCGCAATCATTTGCCATACCGGGCGATCAGGATATGCTGGAAGGAACCATTTCAGAAGTAATTGGAACATCTCAAAAAAAACTCTAGTAAACGGGATCTCCTCACAGAAGGCTGCCATATCCATGCTGCAAAGTGAGTTTGTGATTAGGGAGCTTGTCCTCTCTTCATTCTGCTAAAATTTGCAACGGTAGCACTCTAGAAAAGGTTTTTCTATGGGAAACGAATAGGGAAAGAAAGGTATGTTTGCTTTGTAGCCGAGTGTAATCCTCGAGGTGCCAACACTTTGGTAGCTGTGCGTATATTATCAGGAATATTTAGCACGCAATACAAGGAAAAGAACAAAAGAGACGTAGGATTTGGCACTTAATGAAAACTCTCCATTTTTTGGTTGTAAACTTTCTCACGCAACTAATAAGCAATCTATTTACCTACCAGTTGAAAAAGTGCCGCTGGTCGCTCTACTTTACTTGTGTCTTGTCACGATATTAAAGATAGTCACGACATGCACTATGCTCTGTTTTGGTAAGTACGATATCGGGCTGCTAAATGACACAAAACCATTTTTTTGGAGTTTGGCCGGAAGCACTAAATTTTCATCGATTCCCTCTCACTACACCAAATACGCGCAGCTTTATGAATTAGACATGTGACTTACTCAGCGCTCTGACGTCAAATTATATGTATGGCACTCTGGGCATACAACTGCTCACAGTGTAATAACTTCCTGTTCTTGCAAGTTTACCTAACACCTATGCAAAGATCGATATGACGTAGTCGTCAAACTTATATGATAAAACAATGCACTTGCAGTATCACCCTCACGTCAGCGATCGAGTTCTGCTCAAAACAGAAGTTGTGGGGAAAGGTGCCAGCATTTCGGATCGTGCATGTCCATTTCCCAGGTGATTGTTGGCTTTCACATTTACCATTATAGACAAAAAAAATTCCCGCGTCATTTTGTGAAAATGATATTTCATGTAATTGACACGTTAATTAATAACTATTAAAATTATTATTTTGAAAAATCTGATGCTAAAGATTTATCTGATAATTTGATTTAATTTCTTTGTAAAGGATTGGAAATTCTCTATTGCTTTGTATGTCTCTTGCGAGAGGAATGGCGTGTCAATCATGTCTTCATAAATTAGGGACGGCTACCCCCACAGAATACAAATAGGTCGTTGGTATTCACTGCATGCCCGCACTGATACTATTTCATCTGTGTTTGCATTTGCCGTAATAGACTCACTCCTCAGTTGAATGAACACATCAAAAAATCACTTCTAAATTCAAACCAGCAATAAATACATATATTTATTCTGGTAGCTTCTCCCCATCTATTTTCTAGATTTTGGTTTTCTTACTGACTGAAACAGATAGCTTCTAAATCTGGTAGGAGGAAGGGTGCTAATAAGCAGTATTTTTTCTATTTTTTTTGTACCCAGCACCCAGTGAAAATTACACGTCGTGAAAACTACAAAAAATGATTCCTTTTCCTATTATCTTTCCATCTATCTGCCTTACGGGTTTCTTGAGTGGTGATTAGACGTAAACTTCAACGAAAAAAAAATTGTGTTGTGTGTAGTGTGCACCCAGAGAAATGGAAGCGTTTTTTTAGGAGCAGGAAACAAATGAGGTAAAATTATTTAGATAAAATAATATTACGGATGATGATGCTGATGATGAGGATGATAATAGTTGTGGTCATTTTTAAGGAACTAGGCAGCTGTTGCAAATCAAG
Organism: Acrocyrtus sp. NNG-2020; assembly: GCA_027744115.1. Classification (NCBI taxonomy): domain Eukaryota; kingdom Metazoa; phylum Arthropoda; class Collembola; order Entomobryomorpha; family Entomobryidae; genus Acrocyrtus; species Acrocyrtus sp. NNG-2020. The sequence continues at coordinate 1,921 of JAHZND010004134.1, read as the reverse complement.
CCTTCCTTCGTAGGTATAAATCTTCGTGTGTGTTTTTAATGATCCTGTTCTGCATACACAACTCATCCGTCCACCACTTCACTACTTATGTTACACTTACTTACCTTAATTTAGAGCTACGTAATTGGATTGCCTGCACCACTGCATTATTCCCATTCTTAAATTATGATAACACACTTTGTCAGTCTCAGCTCGCCTCACCAAAAAAAATCTACGACAAAACCGATAGCCCAGATCATTCGCTTTTTTATAAAGGTGCTGTTATCTTTCGAATCTGACACGATTTTTAAACAATTCCGTAGACAGTAGCAGCAAGAGCAAGATCTCGATTTTTTTTTTCTCTTAAAAAATAGTATCATTTGACGAGTGAAAGTAATGCGTTCGAGCAACCTAATTTACATAAAATTCTCCCATCCCGCCTGTACAAATGTGTAGGCAATATTAAATTTTCAGTGAGAAAATTGACCAACAGCAGAAAAAAAATATACATTTTGCTGAAGGCACCAGAGGTGATGATGATTACCATGCATAGTATGACGATAATGATAATGATAATGATAATAATCTTTGGTGTTGTAAGATTTGCTGTTGTTGGTGGTTTGCTCTATCAACATCCCATCATCATCAGGAGAAGAGTATAGAAAAAAAACGGAGTCTCGTAATCATTGCCCTTTTCCTCGCGTAAACGCCACACAGCCATTCCTCTACAAAAAAAATGTTTAGAAACTTTTATTTTGGCTCTGGTAGTAAGGGAAGCAGCTACTTTCTGTAAAGTAATCTCTCTTTCCTCACCAAATAAATATTTGTAAAATGAAACCACACAAAAAAGGATACTATAGTCGGGGAAGGAATGCATATCCGTGGACTAGCAGCGTCATCCCATTTTCGCGCTAAACTCCTTGAGTACTACACCACACCATACCACACCACCGTGATCTTCAATAATCTTCATCGTCGTCTGCACACCATCTCATCACACTGTTTTTTTTCTCAGTCCTCTCGAATGAAATTCATTAAGCAAAGTGGCTCTCTTTGACTCATCATCAGTAGCACCGTGGCAGCAGATATGGAAGAAACAGAAGCAAAAACAGCACGTAAAAGGCTCCCTAACTAACCAGAAAACATGTTGGTGGTTTTTTTTTTGGCATACTCGATGGTCGCTTCGACGCTTCTAATTGTAAATGAACACACAGCGAGAGGAGAAAACAGAGCCACTCGTAACTGAAAGCTCTTCTGCAGCGGTGAGTAAAAAAGGGGAATAAAATATCATAATGTCAAACATGAGGATTGTGCACTGACAACTGTAACTGAAATTGTATAAAAAAAGAAAGAAAAAACTGAATTTTACGTTTTTCACAGGTAAAAATACATAATGCGTAATATAACTGATTTATTATTATTATATTTTTTCCTATGCCGTAATCAGTATCATTTAGAGGAGTAAGCAGGATTTTCACTGTTTTTGAAGGTTGAGGGTAATTTGAAGATTGAATGTGCAGTAGTAACGGGGCTTGCATGTATGACACCTACAAGTACGCGTCATCAGCGACGGAGTCACGTAAAAGACTCGGAATTACCTCATCTTCCTCGGAAATTTTCATTGTAAAATAATTGTGGAACTGCAACTTGAAGAGAAGAGGGAGGGTGGAGAGAGGTCCACAAAATGTAAATTATGAGTGGCCTTTGCATCCCCACAACTAATAAATAATGTACCTTCACAAGGTACATTTTGGATGGAGGATGTGATGAGAGATGATGATATGGGTAATGTGAAGAGGCTGTGATATTAAGAAGGACTCAAAAAGTGCAACGAAAATTGTAGGGAGAAGATAGAAGCAAAAAAATGAAGCTGGAGACCTACCTGATCTTTTTCTGCAGTGGAATGTGAGCGAAAGAGGTGTAGGTAAAGACGGAGTGTGAT
>JAHZND010004133.1:0-27141 GCA_027744115.1 Acrocyrtus sp. NNG-2020 | reverse complement strand
TGTTTTTCGGCTGACTGGTTCCAGTTCATAGAAACGGAGAGAATAGCTCAGATAACGGCTTTTCTGTATTTCGCTGATACTTAGCCAGTTACTTATTATATGTTCATTTATTTAATAATGAAAAATGCTGTTAAATTGGTTCGTTATTAGTCATAATAAAAACAGTAAATAATTTTAATTTTACATAATATTAAATTTTTTGTTCCAAAATATAACAGCAGAAAGTCTAGAACCGTAGAAATTTCTCTCCAACACTCTGCACTGACTGAGACCTGCTGTGGTTAACTTTTTCAGAAGCAAACGCAACAGCATTTGCTTTCCTTAGGAGGATCTCGGCAAATTGCAGGTCTAGGAGGATCTGCACACCTCTCTGGTTTTGGTCTAGGATCACAGCGATAAGATTGTTTAAAGTGGCGCCGAATAGACTCTGCGTTAAACAGAAAAACATGATTTAACTTTCGTTTTATACATAAAGTTAAATTTCAATAAAATTATCATCTCAGTCTGACTGAAAGCTGATGGTTCTGATAACATACGCATACCTCCAACAGCGACGGCCCCACAATGTACTTCTATAACTTCCAGAAGTTGTGACAATCTTGCGTGGCTTCCTTTCTGTCCCACCCAGATATCTAGTACGTCTCGGATAACTTCATCAGGAGTCAATTTATCAAGAAGCATGCTCTTTCTATAATGCTCCGTATCAACGGAAACATTAAGGCCTTCTACAAAAGTCATGCAATTCCTTCGCAAAATTGGATTAAGTTCTCGAATGTGCTGTGGTGTTGTGTCCGTCGTATAGAATAAGGACAGCACAGTCTTCACGGGGCATTCTGAGAATTAATGAAATTTAACCGTGAGTTTCAGCACAGAACAGTAAAAATGATCACCATTTTAATTTCTACTTTTGCGCAAACCCTTACCTCTAGTTCCAACAATTATGGTCTCCATTTCTTCTTCCGATTTAATTCGTCAGGGTTTCAGTTCTGTCTACTTTTGATGAATGGTAACAGCAACCAACTTTAGATCCTGATTATAAGAACAATACTTGCTATCTAGCTTCGGTTTGCATTACACCTCTATAAATGATATTGGAACTAGGAAAATGTCTTGTGAAACAAAATGAGGAGCGTTTTGCATTGTGGTCATTTGTAGAAACTTTCCAGCACGTACGTAAACAAACCACTGGACAGTTTTGAGTGATTCATTCAGATTTAAGCGTCATAATATTAGCAGACAATGACTAATCTTTCAATCATACATTAGATCTGTATCTATAAGGAAAATGGGTACATTTTTTCAAATAAATTTTCCAAAATTTATCCGTAAAGCAGATCTAAATTCCTATGAAGCATTATTGCGGAAATGAATGACGGCGAATGACCACAACTAAATTTTACTGGTTGCTAGACATGAGCTTGTAGTGGTTTGATAATATTGATATTACGCATAGCAATTTTTTGCTTTTGTTTCAATTGAAAGGAATCATACATACAATTCACTAAAACTACTACGTTTTAGTTAGTCTGTAAAATAGTTTTTAAAATGTTGCGGTATTTTATATGCACTTGCCTACTTGCAATGCATTGTTTTTTCTTCTACGTTTGCCTTTTTTATATTAATTTAGAGATTTGGCATAAGAGAAAAGATTTATGATTTATTACATGAAAATGGCGTCATTCATTTGACAATTCATTTTTTTAAATCCAGCTTATGCTAGTGTGATTAATTTATATTAACTACCGGTATCTAATTTTTTATTAATTTAAGGCGATGTTGTAGATCAAGCATAGATGTCCAAGAGAAATATAGGCATTTCACTGAATGTATGTGAAATACTCTTCCCTATTACCTCTAAGTTTAACTCTGACACTATCTGGCTTCGGTTTCCTAAATGAAATCCTTCTGGTCTTCTTTGTGAGTGCCTCGATGTCATTCATCCGCATAAATCCTTCATATTCCATTAACATGTTTGCGAGGAGCTGCTGCTTATTCCTGAGCATGTTCATTTTCCGTGGCTGCTTCTTCATAAAAATTGATTTTTTGTTTGCCATTGCAATAGTTCCTTTAAGCTTATTCCCGATTTCACTTACGCCCACTGTTAGTCTTTTGTCTTTAGCTCGATCTTTAATTTTCTTTAACTCAGTATTTAGCTTCTTTAATTGTGTCGTGTCCTTGGAGTTGGCATAGAAGATTTCAGCAACAAATGCCATAATTGAAAGAAAGAAACCCAAGATGATGAGGTAGATAGAGCCCTGAAGATCGCGCATATTTAAGACTCGCATCTTTCTCTGCTTGTTATTGGAGTGAGTGGATGCATCTGCATCGTCTTCCTGTTCTTCTTCATTGTCGTCATTCTCAGAATCGTGACTGTGGTCACTCGCGGCATTTGGGTTTTCCTCGGCAAGCTGTTGATAGTGCAACTTCGTCCTTGCTACCAATCTCTGGGACCACCTTTTCATCAGACCGGATTCCTGAAATCTTCTAATGTGGCGATTAATTGTAGGAACAATTGGAGAATTCTTTTGGTATGCTATTCCAATGTGAACTGGTAAAATGCACTGCTTCATAATTCGCATTGAAGGAGAGCCCACCCGTGTCAGGTTTCGAGTTTGCCGAATAAATTTCAAGAAGCGGATATTCTCGTAAAGGGCGAACTCCCCGTCCGCTACCCACGAAACTGCTTCATCAACGTCATCAACTACTTCATAACGATCTCGAAGGATACTTTTCTCTGCTACGTGACCATTGGTGTCCGTATATTGCGTGAATAGTCTGTGAAGCTCTGTTCCCCATCCGCCAATTCGGAGATTGGAGACTACCAAATCGTTGATGTTGTCAATGGAGTTTTCAAACAAGGGAATAGTGAGAAAGGAGACCATTGCGCCACGATAGCAGAGAGTTATGAGGAGACAGAACATCCAGAACCAGCCGATGAACATTCGTATGGCCCAAAATTTTGGCCAGACGTAGAGGGCAACTTGACTCATAATACTGAAGCAGGTAAAGACTACTTGGGAGCGTGCTTTGAAGACTTGGTACTCCTTTCGGTGCATTGGTAATTTGGAAAGAGCGTATAGCCCGAAGGGAGCAAAAATAAAGCAAATTGAAAGGACCAGTGCCCATAATTTGTAATTGAAGGGAAGAATTAGTGCTAAGTATCGGGGTCTTGTGAGTGGATTTGGGGTGAGAAATGAAGTACATGCGACATCCAGAGGAATGCTCATGTCTAAGAAGTCGAGATAATGCTTTAACACAAAGAATGAGCCAATGGCGAGATCTGCATCTCCGTATATTAGCTTGGCAACTGCACCATAAAACTGTGGAGTGAAGTTGGAACTACTCTGGCCACCCCACTTCGATTCCGAATCCACTTCCACAAACTCGTATTGGAAATTCATAATGCTGGACAGCTCCCTCACGATTTCGACTTCATTTCCTGCATACTCAACTACCCCGTCAGAATCATACTTGATAACACCTGGCGGATGCTCCACAGCAAGAATTCGAAGAGTGGAGTTCTTCAAGTCTACAGTTTTATCGCGGTACCAGCTATCATGAGACCGCCCAAAGTACTTTCCTTGACTCCAAAAATCTATTACCTTTAAAGGCTCGGTTGCGTTAGGAAGGACAGGCCATTTAAAGCCTTTAATGGTGAAAGTCATTCTCTTTCTTGCTCTGAAGCCTAGCTTCGTGTGGAAAAGAATGGCGTTTGGAACCTTCTTCCAGATGTCGTCGAACTCGAATGTCTTATCAATGATGCCATACCAGATTAGAAACCTGGCACGAATGTTCATCAATCTATAATAGTCTCCCTGGTGAAGAAGTTCAACAACAGTAGCCGCACTTTTTAAAATAATTATGTAGGAACCGCACTGACGTCGATACCCTTCCCTTAGAGTTCTTACCATGCCCTCTGTGTTATTTATGACCTCTGTAAGACAAATAGTTTTATTACAAGCGTACGGTATAAAATCTCAACCAATTTTACCGTTATAATTAATTAGTCACTGTTGTCAGTGTCAGTTACCATCGTAGAGAACCGTGTAGATTGGAATGCAGCCTTGTCTCACGCCTGGATCCCCACACATCCTCATATGATCTAGTACTGTCGAGAAGCCATAATCCCAAATGACAATGGTACAACTGAAAATTATTTTTCAGCATTACTATAAATTAACTTAATTAACATGACAAAATAATGTACGCAAACTATGAGGAAACTGTACTCTGTTTCAAGCTTCTCCCTCCCATCAGTTAGGAAGTTGCTTATCTCATGGTAAATTGTTAGTTCTCCAAGGTATCTATTTAAAGTATAATGGGGTTTAAAAAAACTTTGAATTGTATTCACTACAAACTAACTCATATGAAAATACGTAGGATCGATCTTCGTTGAATTTTTCAGATAGTGTCAGAGATAAAAATGAACTCACTTTCCTAAATTGGCATTTGGTGGAAGTGAGTATGATTCCAGCTCCTCACCGATAAATGTAGCATGGCACAGTAAATTGAGTTGAATTAAAACAATGCAAAAAACAGGAAACATTTTTATTTTCTTGGTTGAAAATGATTTAATATAAATTCTAAAACTCTTGAACACGATTGACTACCGTTGCACATACCAAAAATATGTAAACTTCTTTAAGTATGATTTTTTTTTGCTGTGAAAGAAATCGAATGGCGTAGTAAAAGTAGCACCGAGTTCCAGATATGTAGTCGTGGAATTGCACTTTTTGCTATTTTTGGAAAAAGTCTAGAACTTTTTTTTGCCCATCTTGGGGTTCCTTGTTCTCTAATACATATCACGTAAGCGTATGAATCCATGAGAATTTGCATGCCGACCAATCTCTACAATCTCGGTCTTATTCACGATATGTAGCGAATTGATTATTAATGAGAGAAAGTACGATTTCCCATGATCTATCATGCTATTGCTGATACTCATCCTCATTTTACCGATTTTCACATGCTTGTCTTCATTACGTTTATACATCTAGCTATATCTATATTGTTGATGTTCGCCTCATTTAATCCATGTCCGGAAATTGTTGCATAATAAATTAAGGAATGTGTGGCGAAGTTTTGATGAGACAACATACATACCTATATACCATGCAGTAGATAACATGCCAAATTGCAACGCAAACAAAATGAAAACTCAAATCAAGCTGTTTCATATTACCCGATTTTTCACGTGAATAAAATGCTAATCCTAACGCTAACCTCAACTGTTACTGATATCATTTGGATACTAACCTAAGCTCAGGAGATTTCGAAGATGAGTTTTCTTAAAGTGGCTACTTTTCGAATTTCAAAAAGATATATCGCGATTTCTACTATAGAAGACTCTTGCTTTATCTACCGTTTCTGTGCCCGCATCGAGTTATTGAAGTTTAGAAGTTCGATATTAAATAATTAAAATAAATGGTACGCGGTACGCTTCAGCTATGATGGAAGCTTTATTGGCTCGCTGACAACGTGGTACAAAAAATCCTATAGGGAAAACTGTAGCCTATAAATAATCTGACTTTTATAAAATTCACACACTTTGGTATTAACCGTTTTACATATTGCTTTAAAAGCACGAAATAATACAAAATATAGCTTAATTTAAACATACAGCAACACAAAAAAGTAATTAATTATATCTAAAGGCATTTATTGATAGTTATTACGTTTTGAACGTAAATAGTAGTAGAGATTTTATTTCCCTTTAATTACGCAGGTTGTAATGTGCTATGCTATACACGCACAAAATACATTTAAGTACATTTGCTATCGATCGTACCAAATTCTGTGACTTTGAAAATAAAAGTAATTTTAAGTAAAATTTTCAATCTACATTTTACAATATAATTTATGTCGCAAGTACATATAGCAAATGCATGGGTACATTATGGCAAGTACAAAAGATACATTCTTCATTATTATCCTAAATTTGTAATAAAGTTTCGTCACATATTACATACTATAACATACAAAAAGCAATCACTTACTAGTACCAGTCTTCTGCTTCTTAATTCCTTCTCCATTTTTCTTTCCTTTATCGGAATTGCCATTTCCGACTCCATTCGCTGCCGTGGAACTGGTGATCCCTTTCTTACTTTCAAGGTCCTTCAGTTTTTTAGTCAATTCTACAATCTCAGCGTCCTTTGACTTGGAGTACTCCTGAGCGCTGGCAATGAATGATTCCAAATGTGAGATGGTCTGTTTCAGTCCATTCACTCGACCCTGTGTCTTCCTCAACTTTTCTGTCAAGTCGTTCTCGTTTCCATGGTCGCTGCCACTGTCACTTGACTCTTCATCGGGTAACCTTTCCAACTGGTCAGCCTCTATGACTTGGACATTGTTGTCAGCCATCTTTATCCAAGTTCTCAATCTCTATATTGAATTGTAAAGCAAAATAAAGCGTTACAGAATTTTCTAGATTGTTACTTGACTAACTTGACCAATCGAGAACGAAGTTGATTGTGTTTGTTCATTTGTTGCTCTGTAATGTCCCTATCATTTATTTATCCGTGAAATTTCGCCCGCAGATTCTCATTTGCATGCGACTAATGCTTTCTAGCTAAAATGATGTTTTGTGAAGACTGTGCAATAACGCACATGTTTTGCATAATCAAGCTTCGTTATTCAAATCATTTAATAATATCAAATTTAAAATATTGTAATTACTAACAATGAATAACCTTGAACTTAACGAAGCTAAATTATGTAAAATTTAGAAGTCTCCACAAAAATCATTTTAGCTAGAAAACATTAGTCGCATGCAAATGAGAATCTGTGCGGGCGAAATTTCACGGATAAAATCATAGGGACATTAATTACAACGTGCAATAACGGTATTAAAAATTTGTATAGCAATAAGCAAAAGGTTTCAATTTTAACGCTGCTCAGTTTCAGTAGATGAAATTTTTTAAAATCTGTATGACACGCAGATGTCACGAATCATAAAATAAAAGGTTTGTTCTTTTCATTTTTGCAATTAGGTATTTAAATTAAGATCGTAGTGACGAGAAATTAGTAATGAAAAATTTAGCAATTTGACTGACAATTTGTTTTCCTTTACTAAATGAGCGTAACTTTCTTCAACCTTCTTGTAATAATAATGAATAATAATATGAAATCAATCAGCTTCATTCTCGATAAGATTGAGAATTGGCTCATCATTTAATCTTTCAAGAGCAGATCAGATCGGATATTCCACACTATATTACGAGAGTGCAAATTTAATGTTTAAAATTGAAAATCAGTTACCGTTTTGCTACTTTTTCGATGTGTATTACAAAACTCTCCGTTTACTCCTTACACTCCTTATACTCCTTTCCAAACTGACACGAATTGTGATTAAACTTTAATGAAAATTTGAAATCGGATTTGAACTTTCTTCTTCGAACAATATCAAAGATCTTTCTACATATATTGACAGCAATAAAAGGAATTGGAAATGTAAAAGAATGGAATGTACAACGCACAGTCAGCTGCATCATGCATTGGACATTGGAGTGGGCAATACACGGGGCACCCACCTACACATGTACATGTACATATAGGTATTTGCGTTTTGTGGAAAACAGTCGTGTTGTATAGGTACATATTTCCTATGTAATGCAGATTCAAGACTCTTTGTTCGTAGTCGTAGATTTGGAAATTGGAAACCGAGAAAATGAGAAAGACGCTGACCCGCTGACTGACGCGACAAGTATTTAATGTACAATCGCAGTAATTATAAAGCGTAGTTAAATGCTAACATTACATCAAAGATAATTACTTCACTGTCTAGGAAAAGGACATACACAAATGACTAATAAATGATGAATTTTATAAAATTTAAATTTAAATTTTCTAGTAGGGGACAGTATGTAGGTATTAACTTTTAAAATTAACTATTAATTAGCTAATCTTTTATGGTTAGTTCGATTATTCATGATGATGGTATAAAAAGAAGTATTTTGGCATTTGCGGGATGCATTTTTTAACATTAAAAATGGGAGAATGAAAGCAATCAGTAAGTTTTTTTCTTTTACTCTACTAGCATATTTGTAAATTGTATTTTAGAAACCATATTATGTACATAAAAATGAGTTTGCCAGTGACTCTCATAAAGTAGTCATAAACATGTTTATGCCATTTCTTACACACGTCACATGTGTGATGCAATTTAACTCGATATTAAGAGAACACCGCCGTGGCCACCGAATGGTGTTCGTTAAGATCTCGAGTTAAATGATTTTGAGCACCCAAATAAGGTGCCTAACCTAACCTGAACATAAAATTATGCGAAAAAGAGTCAGCTCTGTTATGCTACACGAAAATATCTAAATGTAGTTGCAGCTTTATGAAACGATTAATGCAAGGATGTTCTCAGCTAATACAATGTCGCTTACAGATTTTATAGGCAATTGTGTATGTAATTACATTTTTTCTCTGGGTTTCATTTTAATACCTTATTGAAGGCTGAAATATGTAATTGCAGATTCATAGAACATATTTATTTTTTAAATAACAATTTCTACTTTTGTGGAAAGATGCAGTTTTTGAAAAGCTATTTATCCGTGATCATTCTATCAATTCTTCAAGTTAGTGGGGCTCATCGCTACGAAGCTCCTGGCTCTAGCAGAGGCAGAACTGTAGGCAATAATAGTACAACAACTAAGGGCCATCAGGATACCCGATCGGATACATTCGAGTGCGACTTTACTGGAGATGTGGCAATTAAAAATCAATGTGGCCATTTCTTCAGATGTTACGAGCTTGGTAAACAAGCTCAACTTGAGCCATGCCCAAAAGGGAAGTTCTTCGATCACATCCTTCGCCACTGCACTGCAAAGACATCAGCCCGTTGTGTAAGCAAGTGTGAGTGGTCTATGAATTTATATGATTTAAAATTTTATCTCTGTAATTTAGAGGCAATAGGCAAAATATTAATTATTAAACAAAAAAATATGTTTTTAAACATTTAATATTAACTAGTAACATGCCCATCTGACGGTACAACGTATGCATCCAGTGGCCCAGAAAACGACGAACGAGATCACCTCGTTTGCCTTAATGGAGTTCCTTATCCAGTAAAATGTCACAAAGGGCACGCGTATGATGACAGTAGCAAAACATGCGTGAAAAGTACATCTGGTCAACAAGGAAGGAGCACTTCGGGAAAAATGACTTCTCGACCAAACCAATCACCACCATCACCAGCCGCATAATTTTTTTTAGAAAAATAATTACTTTATTGAATTTGCGTAATGTAATATCGTTTTCATGCATAACAGTATTTAAGAACGGATCAATAGATTACAATAATGACTGATGAATATAATAAATAATACTTCAAATTAATCTGTTGTGCCTGTGACAGTTCCAACGCTGTACGGGAGATCCACAAAAACCCTGTCCTTTCCGATTTTCTCCACAAACTCGTTCAATTGTTCTCTTCCAACTCGTGCGTCATCCGAACCTTCCCATAGAGTCACAGAAGGCGACATGAAGTCAATTCTGGACTGGTCCAACAGTGCTAAAATGTTGTCCATTGAATTTAGTGCGAGATGGGCCCTTAGTGGAAATGTAATTGGCGTGGAGGTATTAACTTCACGAAGGAGTTGAGCCATTTCGTCAAAATGCGCTTGGGCGTACGACCCTCCATTAACATAGCGAGTGGTCCAGCCCAAGGATAAAGCTGCATTTGGAACATTAGTAGATTGCATGTCGATGAGTTTCCTTCCATCTACCTTCACATCAGAAGAAGCATTCACTGGTCCTGGTAAGATGTCAGCGTTGATCCAAATGGGGAACTCGAGTTGACTTGGATCTTCGTCCAACTTTGTTTTTAGGAATGGTAGAGAGACTACTGCAGCTTGTTCCTCTTTGTAGTCCAACTTTATCCCTTTCCTTTCCCTAAGTGAGAGATTCCTGTTGTGCTCGATAAGCTCATTTAGTAGCATTTCCACACTTAGATCACTCACTTTCAATGGGGGATGAGCCATAATTGGAACCGGAGTGAGGGAAGACCCTAGCAATATTCCCATCACAATGTCACCCTCCAGCATTTGCAAGGATGGTGTGCTGAGACTTTCCCTCAGCTTTGCTTTCGAATTCACGCCATGTGCCCAAGTAACATTAGTCACGTCTGAGGTAAAGTAGCCCTTCGGAGGATAGTCTACCACAGCACCCAAGACAGCTCCTCCCAAAAGGCACGAAAGAGAAAAAAGACACAAAATTAATTTAAAATCCATTTTCAATCAGGAAAAATTCAATGTCAAAGTAGCAATAAAAATAAAATTCTCCTTAAACCAAGGAAAACTTCAATTTAAAACTGAACGGCTAAGTTGTTATGTGGCTACTAACTTGTTGAAGCTGCCATGTTACCAAAGAAAAATCGTAGATTACATTTTACTACATATTCAATATTACATTCCCAATTGCACAACACTTTATCTTATCACAAATTGTCATCCGTCTCATGGTGATGGTTGGCTGTCTGATGGATATTGTAGTCTTAGCCATCACAATACATTTTCGTAATAGCCACTGTCATTGTAATGCTAAATTCAGGCTAAAATATAATCGGTTCCAAATTTTTTGACTAAGCACTCAGCTCTCTGCTTCTACTCTACTTTCTCTTACTTTTTGACCAGACACCGTTCAAAACTCCGAATGGAATTGGGGGTTACCAGAGACATATATCATGGCTGTACGTACAAATAGTACTACTCACACCACCACTTACTACTACAGAAGACAGAAACTGTATATGGAATTTCCTGCCTTTGTCTTTTTCCAGTAAAATCATTATTGCGGTTGTGGGTGTCTCCTCGTCCTCATCCCATCTGCATCTTAACGAAAGTTATGTAGCCATAAACCTGCAAGATGTAATAAGATATTTTCTTGCGCAATGTAACAGTAGCAGTAGTAGTAGAGTGTGAAATAGAAAGGGTTTTCATTACCTACTTCCACTTTTATAGTAAATAAAAACATGTTATCTAAGTAAGAATGACGAAGAAAAGTCACTTTCTGTTTCATTCTCAAAAGCAACAAAACCTAAGAAATTATTAAGCCGGTCGGAATAGCACCTGGTGCTGTTTGCTGCAAATTGAGAAATTGGGGCAGATGGGAAGTTGCCAAACTGGAATAGCTGCCTACTGGATATGAGACAGTTGGGATTGGGAATATAAAAAGTAAGAAATGACATCATCCTTTATTTCTGTTCCCTAGTTCCCTTCCTATTTTTCTGCTGGATAAAACAAAAATTAAGTGCCCAACATTTTTTTTGCAAATTCCGGTTTTTGTTGCAATAATGCAAAAAGTAAATGTTCTTGTCCCTGATGACTTTGAATTTTATGTACCTACATACAATTATCATAATCGTGTGCAGTGTTCCTTTCTTGTTTTTTCTCTTATTTTTTAGGCTATTTTTAGCCATAATTTTTAGAAGGCTGCAAATGAAAAAAGAATTACGCTTTTGAGCTGGTATAGTAAAAACGCGAATTGAGCCATAACAATATTCGACTTCTTCTCGTCGCTTCTCATGCACTTTTTCCGCTTCAGATCCACTCCAAACAAGAGTCCCTCGTCGTTCTCTGAACCCTGCCAATTATCCTGATCATCCTTGGTCATCCTTGCTTCCATTACCACCCTGTGCCCATTTTCATTTTATTCCCCTCACCCTCACCTCCTTCTGGCCATGATAGAAATCGCACTGGTAGAATATTACTAAGTTTTTCGCAACTGCAGCAAAGAAAAGTATGGAGAAGAAGCTTTGCCATATTACATAAGTAAAATAACATCCAAGCAGCTCTCCGAATGGCGAATACAAAGCAGGAGTGGCGTGGTAAAGCTCAAGCGAAAAATGATTAGCCATGAAATATAATTTTTTCCCTGTTTGCATGATGAGCCGGAGCAGCTTCACTCTGTAATGACTTTGTTTCTCTGTAGGAGTGAGTAGAGAAGAATGATGTCAGATCGGAGATAATGACAGGTGGTTAGCATTTTTACTTACGAAGATCGAATCCACCTCTTCACAATACACTTAACTTCTCTTACTGTACTTTATTAAGTATATTCATCTTGATTCTGTACAACTGCACAAAAAAATTCATTCCTGCTCCTTCAAAAGTTGATAACGACCAAAACGACCAATCCTAAACACCTAATAGGTTTTTTTTCTACTTTGCGCCTATCATCTCTCTCTCTTTTGAAAACCTGGCTTGACTGAGCAAAAAATGCTCATCTTCATTCCTCATGTCAGATAAATGAAATAATTGTGCTTATATATGTAAAGGCAACTTTAGTTCTAAACTTCTATATTGTGTACCGTGCACAGCCCAGAGCAATTCATCATCCGTATTAGCTCCGAGCTTCAAAGATAAAGTAAGTGTGTAGGGATGTAGGAGAGAAGCCAATTCATCTTTTGAAATTTTTATTGAGCATTACCTACAGATATTTCGCTGCATATAAATATCTAACTAATTCCCATAGCCATGTAGCCATATAGACAGTTAGTAGTGGATATAGTATCACTCACGGGTTTAAAAAACGTGCTTGGTTTTTTTTACATCAAGCTCTGCTATAGTACCAGTCTAGCACAAAAAATATTGTATTGTTTTTTTTCTTTTCACCATTTTTTACCTGACTGACTCAGTTCACCTTTTTATCTGTGGAAAGGAAGCGCGTTGGTTTGCGTTGTTACAGACATTTTCTTATTTTCACAAGGATAAGCACGAAAGATAACAAGTTTAGGAGAGCGAACAAAAACCCACACACGGATTACAAAAACACTTCATTCTGCACATAGAACAGTATTTAGTTCGACCTTTTTTTATTTGCACTATGCCCATTTCAAAAAAATCCAATTGTTATTGCATCCATGCATAAAAATGCTATATTATATTGACTGATTGAGTATTTTTATTTTGTTTGAATTGTCTGGGATAAGTGATATGGTGTGGTTTATAATAAAGAGCTACGGGTAAAAGTGTAAAGGACGAGAAGTTGAACCATTTACTAGAATATATGAAGTGGTTCACATGTCATGTCACAGAAAAATGAACGGTAACGCTTTTTCATATACTTCTGCCTGCCAGTAAAATATCCGTTCGCTTGTTATTCACGCAGTTAAAATGGTAATTTTTGTGTGTGCGTGTGCGAATGATAGAAAACTGAGGTGGAGGTGGCAAAGAGATTGACAGGATTTAATATATGTGCCTTTTGCATGAGCATTGCAGAGCTCCGTTTTAGATTTTCCTCGCTGAAAATAATGATAGGCATTCTGAGGAGAGCAAGTAAAGGAGACTGTTTTACCTTGTGGAGCATATAAATGAAGTGTAATTAACGAAAGGGAATAATTTTCTTCTATTTTTAGTTTAACTTGAGAAAATGGAGAAGGATGAGCATGACTGATTCTTACCAACTCTGAAAGAATAGCAGAATTAAAAAGTTAATTTCTTTAGAACTCGCTCCCAATGTGCTGCCTCCATGCATACGTATTACCTTTTCACAGTAAATGAGCTAAGCTCAGTGGAAAAGTAAAATATAGCCAGGCTCATAGTGCCGATGTTAAGTAATAAAGGATTAGATGCATTGATGAGAGGTAATGTATAAAATGCTGATTTCCAATTTTCCAGCCACGTTGGGAATGCGAACACAAATCACGCAAGAAATCTGCTAAGCTGTCTGTATCGTCATCGAATTTTTATGTGCAAACGGAATAGTTGCATAAGTGCATCCAGATAGAAAATAAGATTGTGGACTGAATGACTGTTTTGAAATAATCGACGCAATCATCGCATTTAACAAATGGGTGAAAGGAAGTTTAAGGTACAATAGCAAAATAATTAATTCTAACCGTGTGACGAGCGAACTGTGAACTCATCGTTCAAATATATCAATGTTCAAATGTTATCAAGAGCTTGTTAACTTTCATGAGTCATTTTGCTGATATTCAGTTTAGGCTAAACAGGAAAAGGAACGTTGTGCACGTTATCACTGATATTCTCGTTATAATTTTTGTACGCTTAACTCTGCGTAATTTTCACTTCTGTAAAAAAAGGTAATTGTTATTGGGTGACGGGGATGAATATTTGGTGAGTTATCAATTAGTCCACACAATAAAAATAAATTGGCTCGAAAGTCAGTTGCGGTTGTATCTAAAGTTGTTCAAACAAGTTTTACCTTATGGGAATAGCAAATCGTCTGCTTACTGCCAACATCTGACAGTATTGAAATTTGCAGTGGTTACTGGCTATACTTTTCCAATAATGTTTATACAAGAGTGAGTTCTGTAGTGATTCAGGTCTGCATTATCAGCAGCAGCACATCCGCAGATCAGTCAGCGAGTAATGCCATTTTATCAAAAAGGATCACATCACCGGTTCGGCGATTCGCTGTAAATTTGTACTTTTTGCTCATTCGCTTCCTAAAAGTATGCATCACTCATTTTGTGCACGACATGGGATGCAATGATGAGCAATAGTGGGACATCATTATTAAGTTAGCGAAAAAAGGGCACATTCAAGCTTATCTGAGAAAAGGCGATGATAAACAGGCTGTTATCGGAATCGCCTACACTATATACACAAGCTTATCTTTGTGGCTGGGGGACAAAGGTAGAAATACATAGAGGTGAAAATCTGCACTCATTTTTATCCATTCTTCATTGGTGTAGCGGCCATCTTGGCTGAAATTAAAAACTGCTTCCAGACTTTCCAAAATACAGTAAAAAAACTTTTTCAAAAATGAATTTTTTCAAGAATATGCCACCCAAGGTGGCCCTTGCTGTGGTACTTATGAGTGGAGTGCTAGTGTCGGTTTCCAGTAATCCAGTAGATTCATCGACGCCAGGAGTAGAAGGAACGAATATATGTGGAAAGGAAGAGTGTTTTTGCGATATCATCGATGCAACAGTTATTGAAATTCAGTGCCAAGGGGCTGGTCTTCATGTGATGTACGAACAGTCAGACTGGTTGGCAACTTTCGAAGCGGAGAATTTCACAGCGTCCGTGAATAGTACCATCAATGCCAGATTTGATAACAACCAGATACAGTCCATTGAGCGATTCTCCCCCATGCCGATCACCCTTCTCTCGCTCTCCCACAACATGATCTCCTTCATTGACAACCTTGCATTTGCGGAGTTGAAGCAGTTGCAGGTGCTCGACCTCAGCTTCAATAATCTTGAGGAGCAAACACTTCGTGAAGGGATGTTTGTTGGACCTTTCAATAAAACCCGGGGAAACTTTCCATTGGCATTGCGAATGCTTAATTTGAGCCACAATAACATTCATTCCCTTGGAAAAGATGTTTTCGACCATTTGCCTAATTTAAAATCCTTGGACTTGAGCTACAACCCTTTGAAAACTCTTGATGGAAGTACAAGTATAGCGCTGAGCTCATTGAGAAAACTTGAGTTTCTCAGGCTGTCATTTACCGGAGTTGACTCTATGCACAAAGGAATGCTTCATGATTTGAATCAATTGATTGCGTTGGATCTGAGCGGAAATGAATTCATCAGAGTACCTGAAGAACTTAAATGGACACACAATTTGACAATACTTGTCTTGGACAAGAACAAGTTTGAGACTTTGGACAGCGAAAGCTTTATTGGATTAGATTCGCTGGAGGAACTTAGCTTGAGAAATAACGAAAAGCTGAAGAGTATCGAGGAGGGTACTTTCGGACCACTGAAGAATCTGAATAAGTTGGAACTGAGCTTCTGCAAAAGACTTGAGACCCTGAGCGACGCGGCATTCCGTGGATTGGTTGTAAATGAGAATACCACTGACTGGAAACTAAAAGATGTAAGCCATTTTACTATAATATTTAGGTGCCTTTTTATTTTCATTTAAGCATTGCACAAGTTATATAATATTCAATCTATTTTCAGATAAGATTGAATGATAACGGCCTAAGTCAGGTTGACGAAGCACTGGCACATTGGGATCAGGTCGATTATATTGACATAAGAAATAATCCCTTCCGGTGCGACTGTAATTTACAGTGGATGTTGGAGAACTTGATGCCCAAAATCAAAAAAATTCACCCCTCACTTACGGAAAGTATTAAGTAAGTCTAATCAGTTATTATGACCTATTTCGGCTAGTTTGTACCATTGTCAAAATCTACTTTAATAAATAAATTGTAATTTAATACTAAAATTATTTTCTATATAGTTGCGCTCAGCCAAAGGCAATGAGAGGGAAGAAACTTGTAGAGCTAATGCTGGAGAAAGGCCTATTTGAAAGATGTAGGGACAGTAAAGATGAACTTTTCCCTGACGAAATTTCTCTTCTTCAACCTAGTTCATACAGGGCTGCTGGAGTTGCTGTAATTGTCATTGGGTAAGTTACACAGCATTATGACATGCAAGAAAATTAAACTTTGAGTAATATTTATTACTGTTTCGGTATTTATAATGAAGTTTAAACTCACAATCAGCTTTACATTTTATATTTGATTTTTAGCGTTCTCCTTGCCGTGCTCGTAGCCAGCTTCGTAGTATTCGTTATTATAAAGCGGCGTGCCATTGCCAAGGCTCTCGTGGCGCATCAAGAAATCCGATATGAAAGGGCGGAGTCGGATGATGACGGAATTGGGAGTGTTCACTCCTCCGTAAAAGCTAGCAATAGGAGGACAGATGTTTTTTAAAAAGTATTTTGAATTTACATACAATTTAGCTACCAGTAAATTGTTTTCTTCGCCATTACAAGAAACAGTAAAAGTATTTTTAAGTCAATGCATAGCTAATTATAGCTAATGTTTAAGAAGATATAAATATACTGTCACTGTTGACCCTCCTCAACAGTTAAGATAGCATGCATCACCTTTTCTGTAAATAATAGGTGTGATCCTCAGTTAAAATATACCAGTTAAGTTTTTTTTGCATGTTGTGATATTGCCGAGTGATAAAAGAATGCATGAAGTGAATTGAAATGGAGTAATGGAGTGACTTGATCGATGAGAGTGGCTGACTTCCTCTTTATCTTTTTTCAGCGCAACTAAAAATCTGTACCAAAGAACTAGTGTCAGTAGTTTTACTAATTAACTGTTAACTATAGGTTAGGAACACTGTTATTATCATTATTTTGTAAAGAAAATTATCCAGAAAAATAAATTATAAATTAAAATTATTAAAAATCAATCACAGAAAGGGCACCTAAGCGAAAAAAGATTTTTAAGTAACGAAACGGATTGAAAATGCCAGCCACAAAAGTGCACGCACAACGCATGAAGGAGCCTTTGTTCATTTTTCGACATTTCCAAAATTCGCTTCTGACAATACCACAAAGTGCGGGGTATACTGAGAAATCGTGCTCCAAATACAAATTTCCCTTTTCGGCTGTGTCTATAGTCTGTTTAGAGCGTGGCCTGTAAATGACGGCATTTCAAGGAGTTCCACATTGAAAGTTAGCCGAAAGCGCAGTATGGATTACCTTGAAATTTGGGATGGGCGAATTTCATTTTTAGCCAAGTAGTATGCGACAAACGTTCAGGAATTGAGTGTACATTTGTATGTTTTTGTTTTGTGAGATAGCTGATAGGAATGTCAAAGTTGTATGTTTTACAGTTCAATTTTGTTGTTTTTTAAAGGGAGAGCTCAAACGCAGACATTAAAATTTAATTTAAGAATAATTTATTTTTAGTGAGTAGCTAGCTATATTTTAAATTAGGTTTTTAATGGTGACTAATAAGTAAAGTTTACATATTGTGATTTTTAGAAATTTAAATTGTGGAGATCTCTTTCAAGTTAAATGTTAAAACTCCCTTGTCTTCTTGCTACAGTTATTATTTCAGATACCCTTTTTTAAAGTGCTTTCTGACCTTTAATTTGTAAATACTAAAAAACAAGCGGTTAGCAACTTGTTTTCTTATAAAGTTGACCATTAATCATGTCTGGTGATAACAATCCTGCAGCAACAGCTACAGAAAATCCGGACATTTTTGGAGATGATCGTTGGTTGAGCATTGTATGTATTTTTTTAAAATATGACTCATTATTGTAATTTTCCAGTCACATCATTTTGTTTCTTGGTTATGTTATGTGGATTGATTTACAGACAGGAAAACATTTGGAAGTTTGAATGCTTCCCAGTAGTATAGTTTAATCTCATAATTCAATTATATTTTAACTGTTGTTTTCAGCACCGAAGGTTTGTAAGTGAAGCTCAAGAGAAGGAGCCAGAAGTAGTGTTCATTGGAGACTCAATCATTGCATATCTGAGTTATCATGAAATGTGGGATCGCCTTTTTGTCCCCATGCACGCCCTTAATTTCGGAATTGGTGGTGAACGCGTAGAACATGTTCTGTGGAGGATTACAAATGGGGAGATGGATCATATGAACCTCAAGGTAAAGTAAAGTACCAGCGATTCACATTTAATTTCTAAATGTAGTAATATTAAATTAATATATTACCAATCTTGCGTCTCCGATTTTGCAATAGTGATTCCAGTGTCCAGTGCGGGACTGGGGTGGAGTCAAGTTGTAGCTTAGCTTGAATGTTGAATAGTTCGCGATAATGGATATATTTAATAGATAGATATATACTAATTAGAGCGATTTAAAAGTAAATTAATAATTGGATAATTTTTCTTGTTATGTAGGCCGTTGTCCTCTTGGTCGGAACTAACAATCATGGGTGTACCCCAGAGCAAATCTCAGGTGGAATTGTTGCCGTTGTTGATGCTATCAGAGAAAAACAGAAAGATGCAAATGTTGTTGTTTTAGTAAGTCCACCTTTAGTCGTGATTGTTTGTAAAAAATCCGAAGCAGATAGTGTACAGTAATGTACCATTCGAAGTAGATGTAAATTAATATTGTTTTGATTGTTAATTCAAAATGGTTTCTACTTTCTACAGACTTTACTCCCTCGAGGGGAAAAACCAAATCATATACGTGACCGAAACGCCCAAGTAAATGAACTTTTGTCGAAACAACTCATGTCCAGGGCACAGGCACAACTGTTAAATATTGATCCCGGTTTTGTTCAGGCAGATGGTTAGCTTTTGGAGTGATATTATAATTCAAATTTTTTACCAAATAATCTCCAATCATTCATTATTTGATCATTAAATATTAATCTATCATTCATTACTTTTTTAAATTTAATTTCTTAAGGAACGATATCCCATCATGACATGTGGGACTACCTCCATCTGACCAAGTCAGGGTACACAAAAGTATTTGAGCCAGTTCACGAACTCCTCTTGCAGATTCTAGATGAGGAGGATGAGAAACTAAAGAGAAACGCCAATTTAGAGGGTTTAGCTATTGATGAGAACTAGAATCTAATAAACGGAGACCAGTGTTAATTGTTAAATGTTGCATAAAAGTTGAAACTGAACGGAAGACAACTTTAATGAGTTACTCTACTTGTTAGAATTTTTCAGTAATCGTCAGTGATATTATTTAGCACAAGAATGTATCTGTTAACACTTAACTTTTTAGGCCAGACATAATTGCTACCTTGTTATTAGATATTTAGATGACTAATTTACGTTTAACATTTAAGCAATACGTTGGCTGTTTATGCTTCCTACATTCACTGTTAAAGTTAAATAGAATAGAGAGATAAATATGTAAGCCTCACGTCGTTGTGAAGTTTGTTTGGTTTGACAGAAGGGTTTAAGAGTACTGTATTAATTAAATTGTATATTATGCAGCTATACAATTAGAAAAATAATGCAATTGCAAAGTGAGTGCCTTTACAAAGTATTTTTTTTTGTTTTGCTGGTGCTTAGATCTTGAATTCCTACTAGTAAATATTTAAAGTTTTGTATGTAGAAAGTAGCTACATAGAAATTTTCACTGATAGACTTCATTCCATATTAAATTTTAAATTCACACCATAGTCATTGCAACTTCCTTGAATGTTCAAAGTTATGACAGTGTCACGTAATTCTGAAGACTATGCTTTACATTATTTGCAGAAAGGTATTGAGGTGAAAAATAAAAACTATATTATTTTGAATTGATTTATCTAATCATACTCTTAATGCTGTTATTATAATTCAAGCAATGTTTGCTTTTGATTTACCAAGTGAAAAGATCAAATTTTGCGAATTTCCACTCAAAAATAGTGCAAAAATATATAATTGGATGGAACGGTTTAACATTTAAGTTGACTCTGGAAATTCGTGTAATTTTGTGCTGCAGTTTATGTAATAAATTAATACCTATACCTAAATAGCAATTTATGCATAATTTAATCGCTACAAAATTCACTTTACACTTTTTCGTTATTTTTTTTTGGCTCAATGGATATCATTTTCATTTAGCATAATAATATACCTACACACTCCATAACCGCTATTTAACAAATCATGTGGTAGGTGCTTTCATTGTTACATTTAAAAAATCAATTTCTGCAAAATTGTCTTTGTTTATCAAAACAAGGAAATGCCCAGGACGCGACGGACGCACAGGCAGCAGAAGCAGACAAAGCCTGCGCTACACAATGCACATAACAAAACGTATTTTGGCAAATTTTCTCGTGCATAAATATAGTCCTCTCTCAAATAAACGTTGTCGTAAATAGTACGAAGTAGTAATTATAATTAGCATTTTAGCAATACATAAATGCACACCATAACTGCATAGTCAGCGTCAGCAGAGTGAGTGTACTTCGTATTTGTCTTTGTCGTAATTGGCCTGACTGCAGTCTACTCTACATGCACTCTACCAAAAAAGCGTTTTGTTGGTTACTTACTTCAACAACGGCAAACGTAAACAGCCAGAGCCAGCCTCAGCCAGGCCAATAGACTCTTTAGCTGGACTAGGCCTAACTATAGCAACGACTAGACTGACGACAGCAGCTATCCTTTCCATGCTCTCTCCTCTTTCACTTGACTGGGATGTGAGTCAGCATTTGAGAGAGCAAACTCGCGGCTTAGCGTAATCTAGAATCTAGGCCGTAGTAGTGCGGGAGAGGACAGCACAAAAAGCAAAAAGCGTCTCTGTCCTCGTTCATTCGACTCCTTTTTACTTTGGAATTTGGATTATACATGCACACAGTACAGTACTTTCATTCACTGACTAGTATGTACATAGATAGGATAGAACAGTAGCATTAACTAGCATTCCATTTCTCTTGTCGTCGTTTTTAATACAACGTATACCAGACTATGGATGCTCGAGTGTATCCTCCCCACACTAATATTGTTTGCCCACTTCTCCACTCTTCAAATTCTTCCGTCCATCAGTTCGGCTCTGCCAGCAGGACAAGTAGGTCTGAGGAAATTGCGAATAGATCCGTACTACAATTTTCAAAAATTAAAAAATTACGTGCTAGCAAATTTTGAGTGATTTTAATCATTTGTAAGGGGTCATTTAATTACGGGGAGGTGTTTTAGCAGGTGGAGGCTTAAATATTTTTAGGATAGTTAGGGAGGGGGTGAAGTTAAAAAAAATAGAAAAAAAATCTTTTAAAAAAATATATTAGCATTTTAGGTTCTCTTTCTGAGAAGCTTCTTTTAAAGATAAATGATTAACAAACTATAAAGTTGGTTTTGTAGTTTGGCGTTGCCGTTGCGGGCAATCCAATTTTAACTACAACAATAGTTTTTATTAATCTGCCATCAAGATGGCGATGAGTGGGGACTCTCGGGCACCTCTTCGAACTGTGAAGAAGGTGCAGTTTGGAATCATTTCTCCGGATGAAATTGTAAGTACTTAATTTTTAATTTAGTAGTTAAATATTTTTATTGCAGTTAACGCTCAGATTTTTCTTAATTAAAATTATACACGAATTTTAATTATTTTTAAACCAAATTGGTTCACTGAGGTAAAAAAATACTGTTATTTTGTTGTTTTTAGCGGAAACCTTTACTTTTCGCAGAATTAAATTATTTTCAAAATATTAAATATTTTATCAAACAAATACAAAACATTTAACGGTAAAGTAAATCAATTATTTTCACTACTTAATGAACAAATTAGCTAATTTATAAAATTGTTGGTACTGGTTTTTATTTATTTAAGGTTGAAAGGCATGTCAGAGACGGAGATCTGGTTGTGTTTAACCGCCAGCCTACACTACATAAAATGTCTATGATGGGTCATCGTGTTAAGGTTTTGCCTTGGTCTACCTTTCGAATGAATTTAAGGTAACTTTTTGACCATATAACTTATTGTCAAACATTCGTTATTTAGTCTGTTTTTAAGTAAAATTAAAATCCGTACCCTAATTCGTATTGTGCAGTTGCACCTCTCCATATAACGCTGATTTTGACGGTGACGAAATGAATTTGCACGTACCGCAATCTATGGAGACGAGAGCAGAAATCGAAAATTTGCACATTACAACTCGACAAATTATCACACCTCAGGCGAACAGACCTGTCATGGGTATTGTGCAAGACACCTTGACTGGCGTTCGAAAAATGACTAAGAGGGATGTTTTCTTAGATAAAGTAAGTCGGCGATTATCTGTAAAATTGGCCTGAGCTGCACCTGTGCTAGCAAAATTGTAATTCAAATGATGTAATTTTTTAAAATGAGATTCGTCGTTGATATTTAATTAACTCCAATTTTTTTCTGATCTTATTCTCCTATTTGTATGAATAAATAGGATTTGTAAACTATTAAATTAATACAATTAATTAGAAATGGAAACTTTTATCTTTAACTTTTGAAATTGTTATTTTGCATATGCTTTATAGGAACAAATGATGAACCTTCTAATGTTCTTGCCAATTTGGGACGGGAAAATACCACAACCAGCTATTCAGAAGCCGATTCCCCTTTGGACCGGCAAGCAACTATTTACCTTAATCATTCCTGGAAATGTGAATTGTATCCGAGAGCATTCAACTCATCCGGATGATGAAGACGATGGGCCGTATAAATGGATATCTCCTGGGGACACAAAAGTAATGGTAGAACATGGAGAATTGATAATGGGAATTTTGTGTAAAAAGACGCTTGGTGCCTCCGCTGGATCTTTGTTGCATATTTGTGTCGTTGAGCTCGGACATGAAGTGGCTGGCCGCTTCTACGGAAATATTCAAACTGTAGTTAATAATTGGCTGCTTTATGAAGGTAATAATTGTTTTTAAATGCCATAGAAAGATAAGCTAATATTAAATACAATAATTACATAATTGTGGAACTGCCATTGGAGTGACAAATCAAATATTGTAATTCATTTGTTAGGTCACAGCATCGGTATTGGTGACACAATTGCCGATCCTGAAACATACAAAGAGATCCAAAAGACTATCAGGAAGGCTAAAGAAGAAGTGGTGGAGGTAATTCAAAAAGCTCACAACATGGAGTTGGAACCTACTCCTGGTAACACGTTGCGACAAACTTTTGAAAATCAAGTGAATCGTATCCTCAACGACGCTCGTGACAAAACCGGAGGTTCTGCCAAGAAATCTTTGACTGAGTACAATAACCTAAAAGCTATGGTGGTTGCTGGTTCCAAAGGATCTAACATTAACATCTCTCAGGTTAGCTCTCTAAGCATCCTACCTAGATGATGATCCCATTACTGCAAATAAATAATAAATAATTCAATTTGTGGAAGTATGAAAATAAAAAAATAACGTGCCTGTCTGTTTGAAAAGGTTATTGCTTGCGTCGGTCAGCAAAACGTTGAAGGAAAGCGAATTCCGTTTGGATTTAGGAAGAGGACTTTACCTCACTTTATTAAAGACGATTATGGTCCAGAATCCAGAGGATTCGTAGAGAATTCGTATTTGGCCGGTTTGACTCCTTCTGAATTCTACTTTCACGCTATGGGAGGTACAGTTTTTCTTTTTATGTTTGTTAATAACAAACAAACATTATTAAGTTAATTAAGTACTTAAGTACTATGTAGACCTTCTTGCAGTTTTGCATAACCTGATCCAAATTTAAAATCACAAGAACTATTTGTAAGCTAGAAGCAGACAACGTACGTCGTACACTTCATTTGTTAATTACAATGTGAATTTGATAGGTCGTGAGGGCTTGATTGATACTGCTGTCAAAACAGCCGAAACAGGATATATCCAACGACGTCTGATAAAGGCTATGGAGTCTGTAATGGTTCACTATGACGGAACTATCCGTAATTCAGTTGGTCAGCTAATTCAGTTAAGGTAACAAAAGCAGACTTTTCTTGGTTTCTCTCTATCAATTTAATTTAAATTGTTTCCTTTCCACAATGGTATATAAACTATGAGGTTCATAAATGGCCATGGTTTGTTTTCGATGATTCTGTTAAAAGTGGTTTCTTTTGATGTTTTCATATTCTTTTTTCATTATTTATTATGATTTGTAATTAATGCTTTCCACGTATGAATTATCTTTTTCAGATATGGAGAGGACGGATTGGCCGGCGAACATGTCGAATTCCAGACTTTATCCACTGTAAAGCTTTCAAACAGAGCGTTTGAAAACAAATTCAAGTTTGATCCTACGAATGAACGTCATCTACGCCGAGTGTTTGACGAAGAGGTGATGAAAGATATTATGGGCTCGGGCGAAGTCATTTCAGCTATTGAGAAAGAGTGGGAGAACCTACAGAAAGATAGAGATGCTCTAAGACAGATTTTTCCTGCCGGTGATAACAAAGTTGTGCTTCCCT
Source organism: Acrocyrtus sp. NNG-2020 (assembly GCA_027744115.1). Taxonomy (NCBI): domain Eukaryota; kingdom Metazoa; phylum Arthropoda; class Collembola; order Entomobryomorpha; family Entomobryidae; genus Acrocyrtus; species Acrocyrtus sp. NNG-2020. The sequence goes on along the minus strand of JAHZND010004133.1, from coordinate 2,579 downwards.
GCAATCTGCAGCGAATGGTTTGGAATGTACAGAAAATTTTTCACATCAATAAGAGAGCTCCTATAGACTTGAATCCTATAAAAGTTATTGAAGGTAAGTGTATTAATAGAATCAAACGAAATCAGGGTTGACTGTGAATATGCAGTTATTTATTTGTGCGTCTTTTTGAGCATATTATTATTCACTTAGACTTAATATTGGACAATTAAACTTTAATTTTACAGGAGTTGACTCACTATTGAAGAAATGCGTCGTTGTCCAAGGAGGCGATAAGCTCTCGGTTCAAGCTAACGAAAACGCTACCCTTCTCTTCAGGTGCCTTGTTCGTTCAACCCTGTGTACGAAACGGGTTGCAGAAGAGTTCCGCCTCTCCTCCGAAGCCTTCGAATGGCTCATTGGAGAGATCGAAACAAGATTCTTACAAGCCCAAGTTCAACCTGGTGAGATGGTAGGCGCTTTAGCTGCCCAGTCGTTGGGAGAACCTGCAACTCAGATGACACTGAACACTTTTCACTTCGCTGGTGTATCCTCCAAGAACGTAACTCTGGGTGTACCGCGTCTTAAAGAAATCATTAATATCAGTAAACGTCCTAAAGCTCCATCTCTCACTGTGTTCCTTACTGGAGCTGCTGCTCGTGATGCAGAAAAGGCAAAGAATGTATTGTGCCGTTTGGAACACACAACCTTACGCAAGGTCACCGCCAACACTGCAATCTACTACGACCCTGATCCCCAAAACACTGTAATTGCAGAGGACCAGGAGTTTGTTAATGTTTACTATGAAATGCCGGATTTTGATCCGACGCGAATTTCGCCGTGGCTGCTCCGTGTGGAACTGGACAGAAAAAGAATGACTGGTATGTAAAGCAAATTAATCCTTGTATGAAATGTAACGAGAATTTTTCAATAACTGTAGCGCAGCGTTTAGTTACTTGCTGTTGCTGCAGAGATTTTTGCTTTGATCTTTTGATAATCTAAAAGCAACTTATTTTCTTTGTTCAGATAAAAAATTAACTATGGAGCAAATTGCGGAGAAAATAAATGCCGGCTTTGGAGACGATCTGAATTGTATCTTTAATGACGACAATGCTGAGAAACTTGTTCTCCGTATTCGAATCATGAATTCTGAGGACGGTTCTAAATTTGGTGGCCAAGGAGGAGATGAAGAAGAGACTGCTGACAAAATGGAGGATGATATGTTCCTCAGATGCATCGAAGCAAATATGCTTTCTGATATGACTCTACAAGGAATTGAGGCGATCTCCAAGGTGTACATGCACTTGCCTCAGACAGCATCAAAGAAAAGGATAGTGATTACGGACACAGGAGAATTTAAAGCTATCGCAGAGTGGCTTCTGGAAACAGATGGAACTAGCTTAATGAGAGTTCTCAGCGAAAGAGATGTAGATCCTATTAGAACGTATTCTAATGACATTTGTGAGATATTTACTGTAAGTTGAACCATGAAATAATAATTTAATTTTCACTAGTTAGTTTGCTGATAAATATTTTGTTAATATAAATTTTAAACAGTCAACTAATATAAACTGGAATTTTTTTTGTGGTAGGTACTGGGCATTGAAGCTGTGCGAAAGTCAGTGGAAAAGGAAATGAATATGGTGCTTCAGTTCTACGGTTTGTACGTGAACTATCGTCACCTTGCCTTGTTGTGTGACGTAATGACTGCTAAAGGTCACTTGATGGCAATTACTCGTCACGGTATTAATCGGCAAGATACTGGACCCCTTATGCGTTGTTCATTCGAAGAAACCGTAGATGTGTTGATGGATGCTGCCAGTCATGCTGAAGTGGATCCAATGCGAGGAGTTTCGGAAAATATTATTCTTGGTCAACTTCCTCGTATGGGCACTGGCTGTTTTGACCTTCTTCTTGATGAAGACAAATGTAAGCATGGAATCGAGCTGCCAATGGGAGCTGGGCCTGATGGAATGCTTGGACTAGGAGGAACTTTCTTTGGCTCAGCATCCACTCCCAGTGCGAACAGCCCCCAGGCTACACCCTGGAATCAAGGAGCGACTCCAATGTATGGTGATGTGTGGTCTCCAAGCAGTGGAATGACTCCGGGACCTGGATTTTCACCTTCGGCGGCATCTGATATTAGCGGATTTTCTCCAGCTAGGTCTCCTGGTGGACCAGGTAGTCCTGGAAGTCCTGGAATGTATATTCCTGCAAGTCCTGGTGGCCTCTCACCGATGTACTCTCCGGGTTCACCGGCGTATGGGTTGATTTCAAGTCCGGGCATGTCCCCCACAAGTCCCACTTACTCTCCTCACTATTCTCCAACAAGTCCACTTGGAGCCGGGAAGAGTCCTAGTTACAGGTGCGTATTTGGTTTTGGTAGTAAACTTCTACCATTTTTTAAAATTAAATATTAAGTTATTTGAACCAAAAACTAACCATGAAACTATTATCTTATCTTTATAGTCCAACCTCGCCCGCTTACAGCCCACAGCAGTCTCCTTCTTACTCTCCGACCTCTCCCTCGTATTCGCCAACTTCCCCTTCATACTCTCCGACCTCTCCATCGTACTCCCCAACTTCCCCTTCATATTCTCCAA
>JAHZND010004132.1:0-17087 GCA_027744115.1 Acrocyrtus sp. NNG-2020 | reverse complement strand
ACGCATGCAACAAACACCTTCAGTTAGAGAGAAGAACTTCTTCCTGCTGTTCTCACATATGCACATTCCTGACAGCATCATTAAGATTACACTGATACACTTTCTGTTTTCTTCTACCTTGAAAAGAATGGGAGAAAGTCGACGGACTCGCTTAGGTACTAAACAAAGGCAAAGATTAGGCAGCGTGAAAAGTAAATATGAGGAGGGGGAGTGCAGAAGAAGACAGGAATACTCACGACTCACAGTTACAGTAGCAATCGGATAAATAAAATGCAAAATTCAGATCACACCATCCAGGCATGCTCTCTACTCTGGAACTGGAATGTTGAAAGTTGGAAGTGGTAACTGGTAGTGAAAAATAAAGCGTTCGGAGAAAGCTTCATAACAAAATTGCTACATGTGGGTACTAGCCAATGGATATCGACATCTATGGACTTAAATGAACATTAGCAGTACTGATCTCTACGGTGAAAGTAAGGAAGAAAGTACGATGCATGTAGAATGGACAGACGACAAGTCGCATGAGACCTTAGTTTTGATATGTTATAGTTAAGAACTGGTGACATCTAATCTCACTTTACCATTGACTCTGTTCCGAAAAGCTACTTAAATGCATAAATATGGTTTAGGGAATTTAATGCCGATAAATCGACAGATTTAAATTCTCCGACAGTTTAATCTAGATAAATTTTATTCAGCGACTATGCAATAATTTTGCATTCAAAGAGTAAATTAGAGAGGTAATTAAAGTCTGCTTCACTTGTAGAGGTTCCTAGGTTGTATAGAACATGCTACTTGTCTAACGGAAGTTGTAAGCTGACAACTAAATGGAGCAAAATTCGCCGTGACATATAGAACCGGGAATCGACCTAAAGAATAATAAAGGTGATTTTATCGCCAGTCACTAACGGTGGCGATAAAATCACATAAGTAGTGTTCCAATGAAAGTGCTATATAATTGCACATATGTATTTATTACCAAAAGAAGATGGGAGGTCACGGTACCTTATGCCATCGACATGCATGAGCTCAGACTCAATCAAACAGCTAAATGAGCTCGAGCTCACGGCCCCTAAACCCTTTCCTGCATAATATAGGACGGCCAAGTCCAAATGAGGAAAAGAAGAAATTGCACTGGGCAAAGGCAAAAGCATTATGATAGAAAAAAATCGTGTAAACGATATAAAGCTGTTGATTGCAGTAGATACTTTTTTGAGGAAGTGCTAGTGCTGCTGCTGCTATTATTATTATTTTTTTAGCACAGTTGGCTGAATACATGTATGTAGCAGTTTTGCTTGCTGCAAGAAAGTCCTCTTCTCTCCCTCCTTGGCCTGTAACATGAGTCAGTCAATACGAAATTACTATGGGCTTATGCACAAGCAAAAAATGAGCCGGACAACGAGAAGAGCCGGGTGTGGCAGGGAAAAGTTTAACGTTTGACTTGTACCAAGCAGTCGTATCTAGAGCTAGTGTATCCAATTCACGATACCACATTTTTACAATGGACTGATTGGTGATGGGTGCCGATGTTGGGCCATAGTTGTGTTAGTTGTGTAGCATATTGGTATTGGTACGTGCGACGTGCCTCAAATCTTTATATATACATAGAAGCTAAATAGGATATGGGAAATGTAACTATAAAAGTGAATGGATTTACATTATTATTATTATTACCTACTTCTTTTTCAAGTAGGAGAAAGAAATGAGAAGAGTAGGAGGAAACACTAAGCCTAGGGTGTAAGAATGCGTCGATTATTGTTCCATGAGTTATTATTGTTTTATTTTCATGTTTTGCTCGCTAAATAAAAAAGCAGTGCACATAGGACAGTACGTTTTTATTTTTCTAGTTTTTGGTAGAAAACTTGCCTTTGTGCCGTGTATTTTGCTGTCATTTTCGCTTACATATTAAATTGCCACATTATTAAAGGAAGGGTTAATCGTGTCATAATTATGGAAGTAAAAATCTAGGCAATATAGCTTCAACTGGCTAGCTGGCTTGCTTGCATGGAAATGGAATTGTACTATACCAAGGAAAGCTGTCTATTTGTCACCGATATGAGCAAGCGGTAAATAATTTTGTGATGCTTGTGCTATGCTGCGGTAAAAATTGCAACGAAGTTTATCGCATTCATACAAAAATCGCTTGCATGAGAGGTTCTCCTCAAGATAGCGCTTTCACTATTACTAACACGTTGATGTTAGCTACAGGAAATTGCACCAAGACCAATATGGCTCTGATTTTCCACGAAGTGAAAGTCAGAAAGAAGACGAGTGATGAATGCAAGTTGATGAGCATTTCGGAATTTGCGGTTTGAAACGCCCGAATACATAAATAATTCCGGAGTAAATCTATTTTATGAGTTAAAAGTCTAAACCTGCATGGTTTGTAGTAGAATGACTCTGGACTGGATATACATAAGTGCTTTTAATTAATACACAAAGAAAATATAAAAACTAGGATATTTAGAGAAAAACTAGCTAAGCTAAGCTAGTACTCAATTTTCTCTAACCTTTCACCGCCGTACTCGTAAATACAAGAGAGTAGAATATGCGTAAATACCTTAGAGGAATTACTGCACAATAGAGTTCATGAAGTTACATAATGCACACTACATAATAGTTGTTTTCAACTTCGACATAAGAGGTGATGTGCGAAGATGGGGAAAGTGATTAATGAATGGGAACATTATAAAAGCTTTCTTACATAACATTTTAATATAACATGTACAATATGTAACGTAGACTCGGATAAACTGATGCGTTATGTAAGATACCTATATCTATGATGTAAGATGACACAAAATAATATGCATATAGGTACATATATGTATTATGTATGGTGACTGCCCAATGCAGTGAAAATGAGCTGGTGAAGGTTATCATGTCTCAGCCAAAATTTGTCATGATTGCAATATAGAAGCAAGAGTGTCAATCAAGTAGTAATCATCACAACAACCGAGTAAGTTACGTTTCGTTCCAACATTTCCCCTTCCAACTTCTGTGCAATTCATAGGAGAGAAGCGTAGCGTACCATACAGATTCACATCAGCCAAAAGCCAAATTAAAGTATGTCTGCCTCATGATAAATTATGTGTAATTGATGTCTTTCAAGCTGCATTAGAATAAAGAATAAAATTGCATAGAAATTCTGTGGGATACGAAGACAAATTCCAAATTCCTGACAAGTTTACATAATCATATTAGTAGCTATCAGTGCCAATTCAACATTAGATAAAGTGATACTTGCTACCTTCAAATTTATCGTAGGTACTAGGTACATTACAAAACATTATTATATCCTCACACTCATCTCAGCCAAAAAGCAATAAAATGATTTATTTCATATATTACTGTCAAAATTCTTTTTAAATCATAAAATGAGATGAGCATGAGATAGATTCGTTCTACATAGTAAAATATTCATTCATGACTCATCATAAATCTGCCATGATATTGATCTAATTTCACCTTCACAATTCTCCATTCTTCAATCGTTTAACCTGCTTTTTTCTTTGTTCCACTCAACTACCACTATGCACGTGCAGAGAAAACCTCATCCCGTCTCTTTTTTCCCCACACCCAATTAAGATGGCCATGATACTAAAAATCATGATGAAATGATGATCCACGCTTGCAGAGAAGCATGATTTTCACATTCGCATCGCACTATTCCACAATTCTCCACACTTCCACATTTTACGGAAATATACCTTAATTCTGTGGTTGCGCTGCGCAGCGTTACTACGCTTTTTTATAGATCTCGTTCTCGTAATATGAGCTGACTTGGATGAACATTGGATGAAATTATGTACTTTCCACTTCCATTTTTCATCTGGGCCTGGCTCTAATTCTGCTTTTCCTCTCCTTTTCTGCTCTGTCTGTTTTCTCTCCACAGTCACAGTAGCCTCCACGAGCGCATCTGTTTGTTTTGTGCGAATGTCACGTTGTTGAATAGTCCTTTTTCTAGTGCTGTCACTTGCTTTCAAGAAGAGTAGTGAAAAGGACGGTTGCATCGCAAACGGTATCTCATTACATTAGTTGAGTCGAGTCGAGTGTTACATCAGATCGTGAGATCATCCCATACCTTAATCAATCATTCCAGCTTCCAGCAAGCTTAATAAATAGCATAAATAAAATCGAGGTTTTATTTTTGGGGTAAGATGCTTACATTGAAGTTAAAGTTCAGTTTACTAGCAAATGTTTCATTTTAATCGTATAGCAAGAAAAATATCTCGACAATAAGTCTTAAATTTTGACTTTCATTTTGAACTTCCTTTGTATTATTTTTAGTGCAAAGAATTCGATAAATATGAACGGACAAGGAGAAGGAGCTTCAAGTTGGCTTCCGGTGGATAGTACCTTTGGAACTTCTGCAATCCATTCAGGCTACATTCCTAAAGACTGGTCGTATGCACCTGTCGTACCTTCTATTTCACTCTCCACGACTTACGAGCAGGACGCTCCGGCACAGCATCGTGGATTTGAGTACAGCCGTAGTGGAAATCCCACTAGGCAAATTTTAGAGGAAACACTTGCAGCACTGGATAAAGGAAAACATGGTATACTTTTTGGGCTGCATTAATATATGTACATATCCAGATAAATATAAATGCATAGAGCTATTGAAGACAAAGATTGAGTCATTTAGTAATGATCTGCAATTTTGTGCCTTAATTTATTTTTAACAGCACTGGTTTACTCTTCCGGCCTGGCCGCGACCACTAATTTAGTTGCAATGCTTAATAGTGGTGATCACGTATTGTGCATGGACGATGTGTATGGAGGGACCGGTCGACTATTTCGACAAATGAAGAAATCTGCTAACATTGAAACTGATTTTGTCGATCTAACAGATCTGAAACAAGTGAAAGCGGCATTGTCTGAGAAAACTAAGGTAAATGGCATGGAAAAACCTTTATGCATTGTAGTCGTGTCTATAAACGTAAAAATACAATATTAGGTATGCAGTAATATAGAGCAGGACATCATGATTTTATGGTTGCCGATTACAAACTGAAACTGTACGTTTGTATGGCAGAAGCAAAGCAAGAATACAACACTATGCAATTAATTATTGCATAATATTGTAAAAGTTAGACTGAATCTATGTCCAGGATATTAAATTTGCAATCTTATTTTTATTGCAATACAATAAATTCTCATAATATTACTTATAGCTGGTGTGGATAGAAACTCCAACAAACCCTACATTGAAGGTCGTGGATATTGCAGCCGTGGCTGAATTGGTACATGCTTTCTCGAAAGATATAATTGTTGCGGTTGATAACACTTTCTTGACGGCTTATTTTCAGGTAAACAAAACCTGTCACAACGAAATGATAACAATATAATCTCTGCGATGCATCCAATTAGTAATTTATTTAACCTAATTCTACAGCGTCCATTGACCCTCGGTGCAGATGTTGTAGTTTACTCTTTGACAAAATATGTAAATGGACATTCGGATGTTCTAATGGGGGCTATTGTCACTTCAAAAGATGAACTAAAGGAAAAGCTTGCGTTCTTGCAAAATTGTAAGCTTTAAGTTTAAAACCTTGGTTAATGTCGTAGCATTAGGAACCCACTACATTTAACTAACGAATGGTTCTTTATTTTAAGCTTTGGGAGCGGTTCCCTCGCCGTTTGATTGCTACCTTGTTCTTCGAAGCATTCGTACCCTTCATGTTCGTATGCCGCTTCACATGAAAAATGCATTTAAGATATCAAAATTCTTATCTGCACATCCCAAAGTTGACAAGGTTTTGCATCCTGGATTACCGGATCATCCACAACACGAGTTATCTCTGAAGCAATGTTCAGGACATTCTGGGCTGATATCATTTTACTTGAAATCCGGAAGCTGCAGCAGCAAGTTCCTGAAACACTTGAAGATCTTCAGCCTTGCAGAGAGTTTAGGGGGCTATGAGAGCTTGGCCGAGTTACCGTAATAAATTATGGACTGCATATATTGCAAATCTCTAGATCTGTAAAGGGAGCTTTTAATACAAACTATAACTGTTTTATGTTTGCAGTTTTTCTATGACACATGCATCTGTCCCAGCTGACTTGCGGGCACGGTTGGGCATTACGGAGTCATTTGTCAGGCTCTCTATTGGGCTAGAATCTGCAGATGACCTTATTGCAGATCTTGATGCAGCTTTGAGTGTGTGTTAAAACGTAAACGTTACCAATCTTGATTCTGCTACATTTAATATAACACTTCTTGTAACTTTAAACAAACACTTGTCTGTCTGCTGTTTATTAAAGAACAATAAAGAAATTCACGTTTATACAAATTACTGTAATAGCCTTCTAATAATGGCCGAAATTTTTATTTAAAATGAATCAAATGAAACCCTTGAAGTCAGCAGTAACATACACCTTGAACGCAAACGATTGAAATCCGAATCGATTTAACTATAATAATTCTTACATTACACTAAATACATTTAAGTTTTGTAAGTAAATACATGTACAAGATTGGTGAGCAAACGACTTACTACTGTAATTAATGAAAAGTTAAGGGCTAGTTTAGTCAACCTATCAATATAGTTCATATAATCTGAAATTAAAATTAATATATACTAAATAGGCAGCGATGAAATAATAAGAAAGAACTATTCATATTTAATTTACTACGTATAATAAGGAGGCTTTTTAATGGTAATGCCATGATCGTTCAGAACTGGAATTAGGTCTTCCATTGTTAAAGTATATTTCTTATCTTTTACTTTCGTCTTCCCCTGTACAGCTTGACCTTTGAGTTTACAGTGTGTGAAGGCTTCATTTACAATGTCAGAAATAAACTTCTGGGCTGCTAAAGAAAGGAGGCGTGACATTCTTGGGTCTGTTGCCTCAAAGCCTGAAGAATGAAGATAATAGTTTGCAACAGAATCAGGGATCTACAAAGGAGAGCAAATTTTTATTCAGGAATGCCGATTTAGAAATACAAGGCAACGTCATCATCATTAGCACTATTTTTATTTTATTTCATGGACTTTGTTAACAATCTCATCTCTGTCAACACTTACAGTAGGAATATAGTCATCCAGCTGCATTAATAGGTCCGAAAGAGCAAAGCCAGATGCAGATGTGTCCTGAGCGCCGTCCGTTAAAAATGAATATCCTCCACCTGATGCAGATGCCTGATACTGGAAAGCTGCGGTGGGAGGAACTTCTACCTTCACTCCTCCATCACTTCCTAACCCTAAACCTGGCAGCTATCGGACTACCACCAATTGGTGTTCCAGTGGAATTGAATACTGGAATAGCTGGTGGTGCTGGCGTTAATGGCGTTGCTGATATTGGCGCTGAAGACATGGGTATTGCCCCAGGTGCGGTATGTAAAACTGTAGCTACAGGTTGAACCTGCGACGAATCTGCTGAGGTGTCCATAGCCTCCACGGCCTTTATAGGGATAGGGTTGGTGTTAAAATTCTCCATAGCGGTATTCGTATTCCGTATTTTGAAACCTCTAACCTAGCTGCAATAAACTATTACTGCTGATGCTGAGCTGCTTATCACAATTAAATTAAAACTCACATTGGACATTGACCACAACTGACAATCGGAAGTTGAGCTCGTTAATTTATCTCAACAGGTTTATTACTTCCAGTTCCAGCCAACGAACTGAACAAACTGTATGGTTGATCGATTGAAATAAACAAAACATTGAATTTTAAAATTACCGCATATATCATACTCCCATTGAGCATTGCAATATTGCAAGTGTACTTACAACAGTACAAGTACAACTATAGTACCTAAATACATGATGATGATACACTTTCAACTTCAACTTTGTGATCTCGTATCTCAATCGAATGGTTGGTAGTCGAATCGAAAAAACATGGTATTATATCATAGCAAACATAGTAGTACTAGTAAAATTCCAATTCCAGTGATGGACTGGACTGGAGTATCACATGGCTCCGCCTCTTTGTTTTTTGGCAGTCGAAGTTTGGCTACTACACTACACGCTACACGACACGGCTACACGTTTCAGCATTGCTATCCATCACCACTTTGTAAAATCAAAATCTACATTGTGTACTCGCATTGCACATTTGGTGTGGCATAGTGGCATATGCTATCGCTAAATCGCTATATGTACAATGTATGTACGTAATGGTAATCCATAATCACAACAAATGCATGCAGTGAATTGCGGTGAGTAGCGCACAATACCAACACGACACGGGTTATCACTTATGGGACGGAATATGGACGGATGGATCATGATCATGGATCTAAAAATCTAACGAGTCTTGCACAGCACTCCTGCTTGCTTTTCGTTTTCGCTTTTGCTCATTGCTGCTGTGGTTGTGTGGTATTGACTTCAAATTGCGGATCGCGGATGGTTTTAGAATTTACAAAATTCTGCTACAGCAGCGTCGTAAGCCGAAGTTCAAAAATCCATGTTTTTTAGAACCGCTGAACTAAATTGCTACGCCTTTTGTAGATTTAGATAGGAGGAAGAGATTAAATTACAACTCATTAGGGCACCAGGTAACGAGTTTTATTAGATAGTAAATAATACACCATTAATTTGTTTCTTGTGGAGTGCCTGGCGTAATGAGAATAGACGGAAATCATAGTTCACCCTGTCATGTGTTTTTCGCTGTACTAATAATTATGGTCTGTGTTTTTAAATAGAAAAGCCGAATCATTTGTTGCGATTTGAACAGTTGATTGAAGCTAAAGTTGCAATATCAACAAAATAATGGGTTCCCAAAAGGATAACGAAGAGCTTGCAAAACAAATGCGACTAATGAAGTTGCAGCCGAAACCACCAAGAACGCCGGAAGAAGCACTATACCGACAATTCGAATTTTGGTCCACTCAGCCGGTTCCCAAAATGGGTAATTAAATATGAAAAAATTAACTAAATTGCTGCTCGCATGTGGTGTAAAAATTAAACAAACAACGAAGGAGCTAGTTAGTATAACAAATGGCAAGCAATATTGACATTAGGAGATTTTAATATAATAGGGGGTTTTTACTTTTGTTTGTTTCATTCCTGACGGTAACATTGCTCATTACATTTTGATGACGACAGATGAGGTGATAACAACTAATGAGTCCATAGAGCCAGACGTTCCTATTGAAATGATTAGAAAGGAACCCTATACTCTTCCTGATGGATTCGTATGGGATACACTTGATTTAGACAACTACTCTATTGTAAGCGACGCAGACGCAACAAGCAATAATTTACCTAAACTATTTCATTTGAATTTTATAGCATTATCTTTTGTGTATATTTGTGTTATCAGCTGAACGAGTTGTATGTACTTCTGAGTGAAAATTATGTGGAAGATGATGATTGCTTGTTTCGATTTGACTACCCACCGGAATTTTTAAAATGGTAGGATTTAAAAACTATTTAACTCTGTTTACGAATACATCGTGAGTATGTACCTTATATACCTAACCTTATATGTATGTATGTTTTTGTGACAATTAAGTATTAACTAAACTAAACTAAAAACTAATCACCTACTTTACGTTATTTATAAAAGGGCTTTAAAACCACCAGAGTGGAAGCAAGAATGGCACTGTGGAGTTAGAGTAGCCAAAAACAAAAAACTTGTTGGATTCATTTCAGCGATTCCAGCAACAATCGGCGTTCATGGAAAGTATGTTTTCACAACTAACAGTCTTAAGAGTTTATCGGCATCGGTGATTATTTTCAAATGCCAGACTGGTCATAACATCTATGAAAATATCATTGCAATTACTTGTTTTAAGGTCATTTGCAGCTTTTTAAGACGTCTCAGGAAATCAGATGTTCCTGCTGCTCATACACTACTTAAAAAATATTTAGAAAAATTCAAACTACGTCCAGAGTTTGATGAAGATGAATTTGAGCATTGGTTTACGCCAAGGAGGGACATTGTGGAGACCTATGTTGTAGATCGAAATGGAGAGATCACAGGTTTGGGATAGCGCTTTATGCAAAAGAAATAATAACTAACTACCATACAGCACAGTCTATCTAAATGTTTTAATGTTGAAATGTTTAAAGATTTAATAAGCTATTACGCTCTACCCTCAACGGTGGTTAATAATCCAGCCCACAAATCTATTAAGGCCGCATACTCATTTTACAACGTGGCTACGTCCATGTCAATGCAAGACTTGATGTATGATGCTCTTATCATGGCAAAGAACGTGAGTATTTGATTGATTATAATGGTGGTATTACCGTTGTCCTTTGCTGAATTTCAAAAAATGTTGAAAACGCAATAAAATATTAATTTTGTTGTACATACGTATACTATAATCAGAATGATACTAAAATTGGTTAAAAATTTAATTCAAGTATTCTATTACTCTGGATTGCAGGACGGCTTTGATGTTTTTAATGCCTTGGATTTAATGGATAACAAAGAGTTTCTGGAAACGCTGAAATTTGGAGTCGGGGATGGAAATTTACAGTACTATCTTTATAACTGGAGATGTCCTTCTGTTTGTCCCCAGGAAATAGGTCTAGTTCTCCAATAAGGGTTATTATGAAATATATTATTTCAAATAATTTCTACTATTAAGTACATATGGCCGGTGATATCCGATTTGGTTTTTCACTTTCAATCCACTTTATGTAGTCAAAAATAACAAAAAATTAAGAAAGAAGTTGATGCTGTAATTAAACTAAATTAAGGTAGTCTGTAATCATGCGGCCACAAACAACCATCACCTACGACCGCCACTTCTGTTTTTGTTTGTAGTATCTATAAGTTTAATTTTATTATACTATGCATTTGTGCAATGTATGTTTCGTTATTTTTTCTTGTAATAATTGCAATGTACAACTTACATAAACCTCGTTCAATTGAGGAAATAATATAGAAAATGGTATCATATCATGACCCATGACAGCAAAGTTTTAACACTACATACTACTGTTACAATTTTGCTAGTAATTGTTGCTGTTGAACTTTTTACTACCAAATACATGGATATTTGAATACTTTTATAAAGGCACAACAGAGAAGTTTTACTGCGATAATGTAATGCTAGATGTAATGCCAATTGCCAATAGTATATTCACGTTTATAAAAGTACATTAAACTGTCTTTAAACCTCTTCTGTCGGCTAGCAAAATTGAGCACTGAAAACAAAAGTCTGATGCATTTATAAGTTGAGTAATATAAACTATAAACGAAGTGCTTTTCCTAAAGTTATAAGGCGTGTATGAGTCACAATGTAAAAGCTGTTGTGCTGAAGACAAAATTTCTGTATTGGGTCCTTCGTTTTGTCTTAAAAATTTTAATGAATGTGAGATGATGTAGTTCATCGATCATTAACTAAGTCATTTATTGCACGCTGTTGCTGTTTTCTTTGAAATGTGATGAGTTGTTAATTTGTAATAATGTTACTAATGCCAAAGATGTGTGGATGTACTTCACATTAATCTTTACTTCCAATAGTCATCTCATGGTAATGCGTAATATGTATGTTGAAAAAGTTATTACTACAGGCATTTCTTTTCTCACAGTTCTTTAAAAATTAACTCTCTTCGATAAAATGGAGGAAAATCAAGTTGCATAATATTGTGAGGAACAAGGGTGATGGCCAAAGGGCGTTCTGCATTTCTATTAATACTTTTAGTGCTTGTAGATTTCCGTCGCTGTCCTTACGTCGTTTTCCTGTCTGACAAAACAATTGCCTTTGATTTTGTTTGATTCTTGTGGCTGTTTGTTGGTGTTTGCAAAAACACGTAAAGTATGAAACATTTATTTAGTTATAGTCATAGTCATAGCCATAAATAAACCGCATGTAAAGGTAATGCTGGAAATTATTAAAACAAAAGGAATCTAAAATACTTTTGCATTAATTTGATTCGAGTTCATCCTATTGTGCATTGAGTTTTTACATTCCATACTTACACTAGCTAATACTATGTCGCAGTGTCATAACTGTGTGATGTGAAGGAAGGGAAATATCTTCCCTGAATTTCTCATGACTTTTTTCCCCTCTGTTCAGGCTTTTCTGTTTTATGTATTTTGGGGAAATAAATCTCATCGGAGCTTTATATTTTTCATAGAATTTTCCTACACATCTGCTTGCAATTTGCGAAAATACACAATGTATTTTTATATTTAATTTTTCCCATTATTCCATCAAACATCATATCACCATTACATATTATCGCCAACCACTGACCATTGCCATAATCATATTAGAACTTTGCAATGCAAGAAGCAATCATAAGTAATCATCAATCATCATAACCACTCATTGCAGAGGAAAACAGTAGTGGGTGGTACGCGTGTGGAAGTTGAAGCCATCAGCTATGGATTTGCATGCACGCACCAGAAAATTGAGTCAGCTGCGATTGAAAGAACGGTCATTTAGTTACTAAAACTTACGACCAACGATGGTATAAGATTGAAGATTGCGTAGAATAGAATGAGCTGTGTTCTGTTCTGTCTCTGTCTAGTTGTGTTGCAAAAGCAGCTAGCAGCAGCCTATGTGGGTGAGCAAAGTGGTCTTCAGCAGCTGAAGAGGTTTTGCCTTGCAACGGGGAGATGAGTTTAGTTGGATTACCATCAGCAGGAAAAAAGAAGCAAGCTAATATGCGGATCAGATGGGAAAACAGCTAACTACAACGGAGTGTTTTTGATGAATTAATTTAGCCAAACCAAAGAAAGAGAGAATTAGCAATGTAGCGATGATTACGCATCCACAAGTGTATTTGTTTTGTTCTCTCTGCACTCCGTTCTTTGCATAGTAGATTGCAATTTGCAATAGAAGTTCCAATCCAATTCCAAAGCCAATGCGCTGACTGTTGACTCAGATCAGCTTGAGTCTGTTTATGATACGTGTGAGAATGTTTATGAAGTGAAATAGGAAAAAAACACTTTAAATTAATAACCCTTTAATAAGTCATTTGGTACGTGAAAGTGAATACTATTTATCATGGTAAGAAATGTTTACAGTTCGCTATCTAAAACATGCAATCCTTTATCAGTGAATGAACATCATACAACATAAATGTACGTAGTTTTTCTTTTGGTGTTCATTGTTGGTTCAGCAAGACAGATTTTAGTCGCAGACGACGCAACCGACTGCAATTATAAATTCCATTGGTGAGTCTAAAATATTTCACTTTATGTATTTAATTGTTTAGTATTGATAGTAACGTTGTTACAATGGGAATGTGAATGTTGATACATTATTTTTGTCTGTTTGATTCCAGGGTTGACCTTCATTTAACTGATTAAATCCATAAATTGGATCTCCTCTCCGATCTGTTATCGGTTAAAAAGCTGACACGTGACACATCCTGATTGTTATCGGATGATTTATCAGTCATCAGATGTGTTTTGAGGTGAGATTGCTTGAGCTTTGAGCATGATGGCGAAGGTTACTAGCAGATAATGTATAGATAATTCAGCATTAATTAATTCATGCACCCTTATTATGGGATGAAGAGCTGAAGAGAATAATGGGCAAATCAGTTTTGATCAATCGGCGGTTTTTCCTTGAAATCATGTACAAAATACCTAGTACATACATATAGGAAATCATTAAATCTGCAATGTCCAGTCTTCATGTGGAAATTTTTTGTATGTATTTTGCAACTTTACAGGAGCGTTTCCAGTACGAGATACTTTTAAGGAAATTGTCTATTCTCACATTATTGTTGATGCCCCTCTTCAACTGTTAACAGGAGATCTTTACCATTTTACTACTTATGTATTCATCCTGACAGCTGAAAAGTAAGTGTACAAAATTCAAACTTCATTAACTGTTAGTGGATGTTTTGTTATGACTAGTTCCTTTATCAATCATGTCCTGTTATCACTTTTCAGTATTACAATGCTAATGGCTAAGGCAAGGGATTCATTGCCCTTAGTGAGCATGGGAAAGTATAGATGTTTCATATATTTTATTGTGTTTTAGTGTCTTTGTTATCGGGCCCTTTCACTACAGTACAAGAGTGGTTGAACAGCACTTGGTTTGATACCAGCAGCACAGCCAGTGATACTACAACATATTTTAGTGATCAGGTTGGAAAACTTTAAGATTACAATGCATTAATTCAATTCAAAGTTTAGTTGTATTTAATTCTCAATTGACATAAGGTCGAGGTCGACTGTTTGTGACACCAACTTTACTTTATGCAGTTTCGTTTTTAAATGTTTACAAAAGTTTGCAACAAAAATATAAAACACCTCAGTTGTCAATTCTTATATTGTTTTATTCTACCTATTCATACTAACTCGAGCAAAAATGTCTACACAAATCGAAATTAGTGATACAACATTGGTAATTTAGTAATCCATTATGTACTTAACAAGTAGTACCAACTTACTTGTCAGGAGAAATATTAAGAATTTTAGCTACTTATTGTTTCATGTGATAATCATTAATTCCTAATTCCTATTTTCGTATTTTTTAGTTTGTAGCAAATCTTATTTAACAATGTAGATTTTTATGATACTGTACTTACTGTGCATTACGATTCGTAATTTACGAATGTTAAATTTAAATCATAATCATATCGATAACAAATATATAAAGTATAAGACGTGGTTTACAAAAACCTCTGAAGTAAATTGAGCCTGATTTTCTAAAGGTCATAACGATCCTCACACTGTTGGCCGTTGGATTTGGAATCCTGGTTTCTGTTATCGTTTGGCTAGTTCGCCGTTATCGCCGCAAACGTAAGTGAATCTTCAAACTGAACTTTCCAAATATGTACCACCACAATTTTTTTTATTCAGGTGACAAACTTTTAACGTCTGTATTTTGTATTTGTATCCGTAGATGAGCTGCAGGAAGAGATATCAGTTGCTAAAACAAGATTTAGAAAACGAGATAAGGTGCTCTTCTATGGTCGAAAAATGCTTCGGAAGGTTAAAAATATATCTGCAGGGGCCAACAAAAAAAAGAAAATCATCTCCCGAATAACAAAAAAATTGCTTCAAATTAAAAAGGATGAAAAACCAACTCAGTTGCAGGTAACGAACATCCTTTAAATTTTATATATTTTGCATGTTATAAAATCTTATCTTAGATGAATCTTAGATGTATACTGTAGTTTTTCAGAACTTGGTTATAATAAGTAATAATTTGATTGGTATTAATAGGTTTTGGAACCTGCTGCAGAGTATTTGCAAGAAGATGTGTCCAATAAAGCTGACAAGTTACTGCCTCCAGAAGTTACGTACATGCTCCAAAGTATTAGGTAATTTGAATTTGTCTTACAAAGTGCTCTCCATTACGCTGCTTGCTGACAAGTTCCCTTTTTATTAGAATGTTCGGCATTTTTGAGAGACCCCTGTTCCTAGAGCTTTGTAAACATATGGAAACCTGTCATGTCAGTGGAGGACAATATCTGTTCAGAGTAGGTTAGTATTTCCCCACATTACAGATACAGATATGCCTTACATATTTGGTGTAATATTTTTAGCATTAAGATTCAATTAGAACAAATTGAATTTGTTTAAATGTTTAGGTGACGCGGATGAGAATTTCTACGTGGTTCAGAGTGGAAAATTAAATGTTTTCATAACCGAGTCTGAAGGAACAACCATCACTTTGAAGGTTGTAAAAGAAGGGGATTCAATCGCGTCACTTTTGAGTTTTACGGATGTCTTAACGGTATGTAATGAAAACGGAAAGCATTTAAATTAAAGTGAAGAACTTGGAACTATAATTCCGGTCTATATTTCCGAATAAAAATGCCTTAACTACTTAAAATTCTCATTCGTTTTCCAATATTCATGTACAGGGACATCCTCAGCCGTTCAAAACTGTATCGGCTCAGGCCTTGGAAGATTCGGTTGTGCTGAAACTGCCAGTGGCAGCATTTCAGGAAGTGTTTGAGAAGTACCCAGAGACATTTGTGCGTGTTATTCAAATTATAATGGTACGATTAAATCGAGTAACATTTACGGCTTTACATCAGCACCTAGGATTAAGCCATGAGTTAGTGCAAACGTCGAAAAGAAAAAGCCTTACTTTAGGTGCTTCTCCAATTCGACGAAATACAGTTCATGCCCCTCAGTCAAACGATGAAATTGCTTCGCTCACTCCAGGTAAGTTAAATTTTCCTGCATGCATAAAAATACTTTCAAATAGAATTAGCACTTTGTATTCATGATTAGACTTATTGGAGCCGGATGTAATGGGAGCCCATTCAAGCAACTCAACAAGCCTGCATCAAAGTCAGGATTTATCATCGATGCAATTAGATAATCACCCACTTTCAGTCTTAAGAAAGCGACACAGCATTCCAGTGCAGATCGGAATTCACCCGGCCGTACAATTCATGCAAGGAAGTGCCGGTAGCTCGGGTAGTTATGCTGAGTATGAAAGTCAACAACAGCACGTTGGAACTCAAGAAATTGACTCGGAAGCACTTCTTAGACAAGCAGTAAATGCCTTCAAAATTAACTTGGGTCTGGATGAAGAGACTGGTCTGCGAGATAATATTCATTTAAAAGACATTCCAGCAGGAGCTTACCTTGCCAAAGAAGAATCTCAACATGTTTGTTAACATTTTTATACATCTCACCTTATTCATTAGCAAAAGAAATAATATTTGAATTGTTACTACCACAGCGGATGGATGGTAAAGATGGAAACTCCTTATCTATCCGCTTTGTTACTACTTTTGAATCTTCCGTTGTTTTTAGATGGATTGTGGGTTAGTTTTTGTTCTCTCCGGGCTTTTAACATTGACTCAAAGAGAGGATGATAGAGACGCACTGATGTTTAATGCTCATCCCGGTGAATTTGTTGGAGCCTTGGCAGTACTCACGGGAGAGCCATCCATATTTACGATTCGAGCTAAACATCATACGAAGGTTGCAGCAATGTCTTCGTCCTCGTTTTATTCGTATGTGGACTGCTTAATTGACGAATATTTTGTGTAATGAATATTAAATTTGTATTCCTAGACTTTGCTTGATTTCCGAAATTTCAGATTGATGGCAGTCAAACCAAAGATAGTATTACATGTGGCCCATATTGTCGTGAAGCGCCTAAGCCCTTTTGTAAGGCAAATCGATTTCGCCATGGACTGGATATTTTTGGAAGGTGGTAGAGCATTGTACCGTCAGGGAGACGAG
>JAHZND010004131.1:0-16563 GCA_027744115.1 Acrocyrtus sp. NNG-2020 | reverse complement strand
GATAAGCAATACATAATCTTCAAGAGCTTCAAAATTTTGGCCTACAAGCAAGGGATGACTGACGCTAGTATTTCCCCAGTTAAGTTTGGCAAAGAAGTACCTACATACATAAAATGCAATGCAATATAACCAGTGCACAATGCAATAGCAGTTGAGTTGGACTGGGGCAGTCCGCAACAGGCACTTATTTATTCTCAACAACTTTCTCTCGTTGCCCCATTTTGTATGCATTGAGCTCACTTGCACTACACAGCAATGCATCTAACATCGCTCTAACATTTAAAAGCACTACATAAGTGCACCCAGTTGCCTCAAACTTGTCTCTCTTGACATTTTACTTTCTACTGAACGTAAACATATTTCAGTTAATTTTTCAGTGAAACATCGACAATTAGGAGGCACAATGGCTGGGAAATCGACTGCTAAGTTTGTTCCGCCTGTAATACACGATAATGAGACAGGATGGGGTCCTACTGGTATCCCCGAGCAGTTTAAGGACATGCCTTATCAACCCTTCGCCAAAAGTGACCGGCTCGGAAAGGTACTCAATTTGAAATAAACTAATTTGTTTGTGCTACTACTATTTGTTATAATATCGGTACCAATTTTAATAATTTAATTGAAGTTGAGTTACATAACTGAACTGTGTAATTTTTCGTTTGTATTATTCAATTACACAAAATAAGATGTTATAAAATAACGCCTAAAATGTGAATGTTCGAAACTTTCTAGTTACGATAAAATATAAATTTGAATTGTTGTTTTCAAGATTTGTGTTGTTTAATAAATAATAGAGACATTAGGGACATAATTTCATTGTTGTATTAAAAGTTTAGTATGTAAATAAATATAGATAAATTAAATTTGTTTGTATTTTTATTTGTTAGATCGCAGACTGGACAGGAGCTACTTACCCCGATCGCCGATTTCAAAGTATGGCGCAGCACTATCGACTATCAACTAAATATGATATTTTTAATCTCTGTATTTGTACAGGGAACATGTATGTCCCGGTATGTAGTTCATAGTTAGTGTAATCATTTATATTAAAATGTTACTTTCACTTTTAGACAAGTATATTTCGCAATTTGGAGTTGGAGCTGGCAATCAATTTGCGTACTTCCATGATGAAGATGAAAGTTCATTCCAACTGGTGGATACTACAAAAATCCAGCGGCCTATGTATCAACGATCCAGGTTCCGTCCCAATCAAAAGAACCCAAGGATGAAGCAGCAAAACAGGAACCAAGGACAAGGTATGCAGCAACTGAAATCCAACAAAATGAAAGATCGCAAGATGCAAAACCAAAGGGGTCGCGGTCGTTATGACCAAGGAAAGGGCCCTATGAAAAACCGGGAAGCTTCTGTTACCGTGAAGGCTGATTGGAAGGGCATTGAGGAAATGGATTTCCCACGGCTTAGCAAGTTGTATCTACCAAACGTTAAGGAGCCGGAAGACTTGTTAGTTTTTTAAATTTATTCTAAGCGTTGTGTTTAAATTACCTTAACTTTAAATTTTAACCAAATTGTGCATTTTAAGGGTGAAATGTGGCTCGGTGGAGTATTATGACAAGTCATACGATAGGGTTAACGTGAAAAATGAGAGACCGCTGGTTCCAATTGATCGTATTCATCATACAGTGACTACATCTGATGATCCAATCATTCGTAAGGTATGTATTATATAGTATTTGAAAACCGTTCGTAAAGTGTATATTGTTAAACTTTTCCTACGCATAGAATTTGATCATTTGCAACTATAAGTCGCTTGACATTGAGTTGCGAATATGAACCCTATGCAAAATCAAAAGTTGGAAGTTATTCCATGTTGTAAATTATTTATATTTATACCATGCTAAAAAATTAACGACAACCAACTTGCAGTTATTTTTTAAAATGTATTTATACCAACGCAATGTACAATTCTGAAGCAGAACCTTACTTTAACTTTAAACTCGACAGTTAACGAAGACTGTGGGAACTGTTTACGCAACCGACTCGATTTTGGCAACTTTAATGTGCGCTACACGCTCGAACTACTCATGGGACATTGTCGTTCAAAAGATTGGTGGCAAGTTGTTCTTTGATAAGCGTGACAACACGTTTGGTAAGAATAACATTTTGGATTAAAAGATTTAGTAACATAGAAGGAAAACTTTACAATGTTTTGATGTTTTTTTTCAGATTTGCTAACCGTAAATGAAACGTCAAATGAACCACCACTTGACGATCCGGAAATGTTAAACAATTTGGCACTGGAGGCCACTTTTGTTTGCAATAACTTTTCACAACAAGTGCTGAAAATGGTATGTTAATAAAACTGATAAAATAGCTAAAACTTTTGGTAATAGAAAAAGAAACTATATTTAGTATCACAGTTTACACAAAACGACTAAATAAATACCGCTACCACGTAGGATGTAAGTATACATAGGTTATACAAAATAAAACTTTTTCCTTCTTTGTATCGTTGTGATATGCAATTTTAGGGGGAGGATCGCTATAAATTCGACGAGCCGAATCCATTTATCGGCGAAGAGGAAATGGAAAAGATGGCTTCTGTTGGGTACCGTTACAGGAAGTGGGATCTTGATAATGGCATTATTCTAGTTGCGCGATGCCAGCACGACGCAGTTATGCATGGAACAGCTGGAGAAGTGCAGTATATCAATGTGAAAGCTCTTAATGAGTGGGATCCGAGAGTAAGGATTTACAATGATTGTAATGGCTGCAGTTATGATAAAAACTGTGAATGTTTCTACGGAATGCTAATACAACTTTTCTTTTCTTGCGTCCAGTATTCCGGCGGCATTGATTGGCGTCAAAAATTGGATATGCAGCGTGGTGCTGTTCTGGCCAATGAGTTGAGGAATAATGCTTGCAAGCTAGCTAAATGGACGGTTCAATCTCTACTTGCTGGATCAGATCAGATGAAGTTTGGGTAAGTCGTCACTCAACAAGGAAGACAAAAGACCTTTAGTTTTTTGGTCTTGTTTTTATATGCATGCCGTGGGTTATAATTAGCTGTTTTTACGAGTCGAAAAGCAACCGGATCAGTAATGTAGTATTATATATATTGTCTCAGTTTCATCTTACTCTTTATCACAAACTGAGTGTTCGGGCCTAGAGATTTATATGTATGCATTTTTGCATTTCATTAGGCTTCGTGATCCAAACAAGGTAAGTACTTTCATGACATTTATTGTGTAAACTGCAAAGTTAGTTCTGAAACTGATAAATTGGTATCTTTTACAGCCTGTTATTCATCTGTTCTCCATTCCGGATGATGCCTTTGAATCTGACGACGGCGAATCTTCAGATGAGGAAGTGAAAGGTTAGAGTGCATGAAGTTGCATGCCTACTCTTTTTCTATTACTATGAATTTTTCTTTTCTATGAATTACTATTTTCTCTAATTGCACACTTTACGATTCTCGTCTTATGTCTCTTTTTTTCGTTCTTTCATTTTCTTTTGCATGTAGAGGAAGAGAACTAAGTATCAACGTTTTCGGTAGTTCGTGCTGAATAGCTGAATTTTCTTAAGCCTAATATTTTTTATTAAATTATGTTAGTTGAATTTGTATCTTTCTGAGCAGATGCATGAAATCTTTTTGTGTGTATCTATCTATACAGAAGAGTATGTATTGAAATATGGCTGAAATCTATTTGCAAAAGATATAGCAGTAAGATCATTTCTCTTTATTTTATAAATTGAAGATTTTGAAGTTGCACTTTTAAGGTAGTTATTGTAAAGAAAACAAAAAAAAGATTTGTAAAAATAATTAATAAATACTAGAAATGTAACGAAAAAAATTAATATTCAATTACAATACATAAGTTTAGTACTTCATTTATTTTCAAAAATTGGCGATCATTATGTAGGAGTCTTAACGTAAGGAAGCAAAATCAATTTGGTTTACATTATCCAAGATTTCTTTCCTTTGTGCGTAGAACTCCTTTTTGCAGAATGATGACAGCAGTGGCATGCATTCAATTTCCACCGTTTCGATCACCTTCGTTGACTTTGTTTTTGATCTGTTATTTTTCACGAAAATCATATCTGCGTCAGTGTTAACTGTAAAGTAAATCACAGAATTATCATTATAAGGATTAACGACCTCTGTTATTAGCATTCTGAATAAACTTACAACAAAACATAAATAGACAAGTTTTATGTTGTGAAGTTATCCGAAATGGCTGAGAAAAATGTCCGTGACGCTGTTCTGGCGTTACTTTATAGAGAGCCCAAATATGCACCCGTGCAATTAGAATTAGATTCATCGCTTCTTCATATCTGACAGAATACTCCCAGTTTTCATAATTTCCTTTTTCATGTTGCACCTCGAAATCAAGTCTGGGCAGACGATGTGAACAAAATTGGTTATATTTACATATTACTAGCATATCGAGTTTTATAATGTTTAAGAATGTCTACCAACTCACGCACGTACACATTAGGATTCAATTTTTGCCAGTTGGAAAAGTCAGCCCAGAATTCCCAAACACTTTTCGGGTCAGTTCCATCAACGGAGAACTCTACCGTTTCCTTATACTTTTTTGTCCTCAGAAGTACCCAATAAATTATACCAAATCCCACCGAGTAGTAGAGCACCTTTTTACTTCCAGGAGGAATTCTCACAGACATGTTTTTGACTTTGTCAAATTAGCAAAAGCAATCAGGATCAAAATAAATTGTAAATATTCCTTAAAATTGTGATTATCAAAAAATTAAAAAGCACTTAAAAGATTTTCATACCCTTTGCCTACTTGTCTTTATTGAAGAGTCTAAGCATCATACCACAATGACCGTATGCGTAAGGTACATTTATCCAGGATATTGAAGGTGTACTAACATACCCAATAATACATTCTACATTCAATTCAAATGCCTAAGAAGACTATGCCTAAGAGGACAGCTTTAACTTGAAATTAAAACAATGATTTTTACTTTTTACGTTCAGGATATTGCTTATTGCTCGTCGTGAGTCGAGAGTGAAGTTCTCAAAAAAGGATTTCAGGCTACCACTTTAAGCCCTTTTTTACTTAAACGCTCTTCTTTGCACCGTGCCTGCTTACTCGGTTTCATGAAATGCTTTATTACGCTTGCTGTGGCGATATCTTTTTACGCCTTTTTAACACCAATCCAAAAGGTCAGTAAATATGTATTGAATGTAGTATTTTATGTATTTTAAGTCGTGAGCTAACTTCCATATCGAGTAAAATTTCAAAACAATATGTATGAGTACATGCATTTCTAAGAAATGATATCGTGAGCATCGTATGAAGCTTCCTGTGTTGCCCAATACCATTTTGTCATGAATGATAAAAAATGCTGATATGCTGACTGAGACTGAGCATAAAGCGCTAATATTTGTAGGACATAAAAAACGACAGGATTCAAATGCCGGATTTTCGTAGAGCAGTCAGCTCAATGATAATAAATACAAAATAAATCCATTTCATTTCTTTTTTATTAGATTATTTTGTCACAACATTGTACTATAATATCA
Organism: Acrocyrtus sp. NNG-2020; assembly: GCA_027744115.1. Taxonomy (NCBI): domain Eukaryota; kingdom Metazoa; phylum Arthropoda; class Collembola; order Entomobryomorpha; family Entomobryidae; genus Acrocyrtus; species Acrocyrtus sp. NNG-2020. The sequence continues at coordinate 11,054 of JAHZND010004131.1, read as the reverse complement.
AACCATTTTCTACTTCCAGACCTTTGAACACAAATGTACATCAATCGTAGCGTCGCGTCGCTGGTTATGGTATTCATTGTTTCTCTTATTAACAACACTATTTAAGGACGAGTTATTATCATTCGAAACTTTTAGTATATTTTGCACGTTTGGTGAAAGGGACGTTGCTACAGTCGCTCGTTGAGTTTGATGGACTACTTATGGTATACTACATACACATGATAGTGGTAATGCGGTAGTTAACTAATATCTACTTGATGTGACCACTACTTTATTAATGCTTTTTTGTTGATACTTCCTTACATGTAAATAATGAGAGAGTAGTTTTTTAACTAGGGACTAAACAATAATGACGTTGCTTAAAACTTAAAGCTGTTAAAATAAAACTGATTAAAAACGTACATGGAGGTCTCGCTTGCTAGCACATTATGTGCTTAGACATTAAAAGGATTGTTATAAAAAGTTAAAAAGTAGTAACTTTTCTTTTAGTGATGAATGGCTAAGTAGACATAGCGAATGCCTAAATCAAATCTAGATTTGTAAGATGCGGTAATGTTATGAGATCAATATTAGGCGGTAGGAATTTTTCTACATCTTCTACTCCACCGGTAAATGAGAGCTCAGAGGACGTTAAAGGTGGCGGCGGAGGTGGCACCTTTTTCTTCTTTCCTGCATCTTCTTTGAATATATACGTTCCGAATGGAAGATCCAGTAGGTGTGAGAAAAACGGTGTGTCAACCTGGAAAACAAAAGCATTATTTATTTATTTATGTCTATTGAAGTAGATTCCAAAACTACAATAGCCGTCCCAATGAAAGGAATTGTTTAGCTTACGTGAATTATTGGAGCCGAATTTCCCATGCGTTCAATTTCTTCTTCCCGAATAGGGATAAACTGGTCCCGGGCTATTCGTGATAATTTGTCAGCCATTTCAGAAATTTCTCCGCAGGCCTAAAACAGACCATTTTAATAATTATAATAAAAATTTAAAACGTTGCATAATACTTATAAATTTTCATGTAAATACATAATACAAAGTAAATTTTAATACTGTGCCGTACCTGACTGATCCCACAAAACTGAATTTGCTGTTTCACAAACTGCCAAACGCTTCCCCTTTTATGAGAAGCTGAATTATCAACTACTTCCGAACTATCCATTGACAGATCACTTTCTACTACAGTACTTAAAGGGGTTTTAGGCAAATCAGTAAATCCACTTGCTGATGTTCCAGTCTTATGACCAATACTATCGTGTGAGACAGACACAGACATTATGGTAGAAGGATGAACGAAGCTTCTGGAAAAGTTAGCACTCTGAAAAATTTCTCCATCGTTGGCATCCTCTGTATTCAAAATGGGGCCTACAACTTGTGGAGGAGTTGGTGCAGAAGTATTTTCCATTTCCGGTTCAATATCCGCATCCACATCTACGGAAGGAACCACTTCTACTAACTCAATAATCGGTTTTGCGGGCGAATTTTCGAAAAGCGGTTCATGGACAGACTCATTACAGAAGGGAGATATTCTGCTTAGCCCACTGGTTTCCAATATACTTCCTCCCAGATCCATGAAAAGTTCTCCTCGACATAAACTTTCTTCTGGAATGCTTAAATTCGAAGCACTAACTGAATGTAACGATATCTCATGCATTGGCGGTGGAAACGGAGATCTAGAGCGAAGAAGCATAGGGTCCACAGGCGAATTGCACACCCGTTCGGGGCTGCTTGTTCCCTCTTTTGTCATTATATTAGGATTAAGATTATTGTCACTGTAGGGTAGTCCTGGCGAGTGGCATTGTGATGGAGGACTACTCGGGATAGAATATGACGACGGAACTAGGTCTACATTCGATGAAGCAGGAAGTAACTCCTTGGGCTCCTCCGAAGTTGGTACGAGTGATACATTCAAGGCTGTCTCAGAAGGTATTGAGACCTTAAATCTCTGATTGTTGCCGATACTATCATTGTCCTCAATATCTGAAATGCTATAGTTCATAGTGCATTTGCTATATGAATAGGAAGCAGGGAAATATTCATTTCCTTGTGTGACCCCGCTCATCAGGCCTAAAGATGATATGGATGACTGCGCTGTTGTTGGAGGAAACTCAATAGGCTTAGTGAGCTGTATTGTTATGCATTCGTTGCGTCCAGTATTTGAAATAGGTAAATCGTAGGATTTTAATATAGGTTCACCAGGAACCGGAGTTGATTTGCAGACTGAGTTTACCGATGAAAGTGTCAAGTTTTCTCCCGGGGTCACTACAAGTGGCACAACACCTTCATCTTTTGCAGCAAGTGGATGAGGAACTGGAACCAGTGTCGAAGGAGGAGTCGTACCCTGGAGGCTATTTGTACTTGTTGTTGGCTTTGTGTGAGACTGCAAGGCATTTTGTTCGCGAATGATTGTGGCCTTCTCTTGCTGACATTCGTTGAAGTGAACTGTTAATTTCTCTTTGGAATCGCAAACGAAGAAGCAAGCTTGACACCGAAACTTCTGTCCTTCTGCTTGTGTCTTCTTCAGCTTCTTCTTACTGCTTGGACTAGGAACTCTGGAACTGGCTGCTGAAAACGCTGGAGAATGAGGTTGACTGACTGGTCTGGACACTCGACCTAATCGTGTTGTTGTCTCCTTTCGAAGATAAGCCAACTCGGAGTCATCATCATCTTCTTTGTCCTTATCTAGTGACGACAGCTTTCTCTTTTTCCCTCCTTTCTTTTTCTTAGATTTTCGTTTCGGAGGAGCGCTGGTTTTCGGTTTAATGCTGACTTGAGCAACCGCGGAACCAATGATTGTGCCGTTTGTACCACCATTAATAACACTTGGTATTGCAGTGATTCCAGGAAGAAATAGTCCACTGGCCTGAATTGATGCCTGAGAAATTGGGGTTTGTAATAAGGCTACCCCATTTGTGACCATTAATGGTACGGCAGGTAAACCAAATCCGTTTGTTCCAATGCATTGTAAATGTCACACCATTACTAAGAACTGTTCCTTCTTGAGTTGAAACAGGAATTTGGTTATCTGCAGTTGTCACGGAAGACACTCTTGGTGCTATTGGAGGTAAATACTTAAGAGGAGAAAGCAGTTTTGTCGGGGCCACGGTTGTGGTTGATTTTATTGACGGAGTGGTAACTTTTACTGCAGTGGTACAAGGTTGAGGACACTGTGTTTCGTCTTTACTTTTGCTTTCTGCCATTTTCTCGTCGCCATTATCCTTTTTGTTTTTCTGTCCAACATACGCTTCCAGGCGCTGTTGGAGTGTTTTTGGATCCAGAACATATACTTTAACTGGTCGAACTGGCGGTTTTGAACTTCCATTTTTAGACTTTCCTATTCCGGCCACCGAAGTCTGGCGTCGCTGTTGAGCCTGAGTTTGATGAGCTGAAGCTAAGCTTCTTTCGCTAGCTATCATTTGAAAAGCGTTTTGAAGAAGGTGAGCATTCGCACCTTCTATTGCATACTATTTGAACACCCAGAATACTCAAAGAGTCAATTCTGGTCTGTAGAAGCATCAGTCAAAAATAAATTCAGATGCCTTCACTTTCTCAATATAGCTTGATACTTTTCTATTCAGCTTTCTCCACTTGTACTTCTGAAAAGTATAAAATACCATATTATTTATTATTTATGTATTTATTTCTCTAAAATTGTACGTGCTAATAATGCATGGGCAATGTTTTAGTTTTGTTTTACATAAAAATACACAAATAGTACTTTAGTCTATAATCTTGCTATAATGCATTGCATTGAATTGAAAGTATTTGGCAGGCAAATATCTAGTATCTAACACAGAATTACGCAATGCAAAGTATAACATCGTCACATTTGGTAACATGAACTCTAGAATTGAATGTTGAATGAATGTCTCATTGAAGAATTGTATATTTTGTATGTATGGTGCATACTGCGTAGACACTTCAATTGAGTCATTTTACGTCCTGTCTGGTGTCAAGAATATCAGCAAGACTTTCGGCTTACAAGTAAACGCTTATCTAATATCCCTCATTTCGTCTTAAAACATAAACTCTGATAAGGCACAAACAAAAAACTTCGCAGTAGACTTCACATAGTACGGAAATGCCTTTACAAACATTCTCGCTAATTCTTTTTAAAAATTAAGTCTTGTGCTTTTTTGCTTTGTACCCATTATGTAACTTTAACTGTTTACCTTTTTCATACAACTCTTCCTGTAATGCTGGTCATTGACAGAATGACAAGCGACGATAACGAAGGATTGGATAAATCATAAATATTTCCTTGTTCGGATGGATTCACACTTGTGGCTTTGATACTCACATAAGGCACCAAGACGCAAGAATGTTGCTAAAAAATTGTAAAAATCAATATTAATTTTATTCGATATTGAATAAGGGTCATCTATAGAATGCACATTTCGTTATTTCATTTTAGTTTATCCACTGTCTATTACATAAAATAAATAAAAATGCCTTTGCACGACACGACATGTAACGAAAATCGTCAAGGTCAAAGAATTCAAAGGGACATTTTTCTAACTCACCAAACTGTGTACCTACTTCCCCTCAGACACTTTGATAATGGAAATCTTTGTTCTTTGGTGCTACATAGAAAGCTTGGAAGTGGGCATATATACAAATTGTACACTTTCGAGCAAGTTAGCCTCACTTGTAAACCATTTTATTTACAGGAACAACTTACATATAGGTAAGTTCCATATACCGTGTGCTTTGTTTAGATCCTGTGTAGTACTCCAGTGTAGAATTTTACTTAATTATCAAAAATTCCTTCAATGACAATAAATATTGGTTTGCACTTGCCCTTTCTTATATACATTTTAAACCAGATATAGAGCTAAATGCTCAAAGGGGTTATGATTGACAACGCTGACAATTGCTGATTGACAACTTTATTTTTGCAATAAAGTCAAGACTTTATTGCAAAAATATTACACAGCAAAGCCACATTTTTTGGTTGTATCTTGTATACCAGCTCTTATATAACAGGCATGAATGTACGCTTTCAGTAGAGCACCTTTTTAAAAAATATAGCACATAAACCATATAGCTTATAGCATGGCAAAAACTTACTTTTTTGGAATTGGATCTGTGGAACTATTACGAGTCCAAGTGTATAACTTGTAGACATTAAGTATGTGGAAAGATTCATCGGCGCTTTCAACATTATTGCGCTCTCACCACTTTATACCTAAATGTATTAAGTTGCCGTCGCCGGTCGGTAACTCCTGTTCAGTTGTAAAACGCTTATATTTATATGTATGTATGTACATAGATAGAGGAAATGAAATCATTGTACGGTATTATGGTAAAAGCAAAACCATAAAATTCCCTGTGGGTTATAGGGTAGATTGATAGAGAGGCTTTCTTATATGAAGTCTGTGAATTAGGTACATGCATTGCACTTATACACTCATTGTCCGCCAGTGTAAAAAAAGAGTTGGCTTTCGTATAAATTCATGCAATATAACAAGCAACAGAGGAGAATAATAAAGAAATGCAGTGAGCTGTTTCATATGTAGATAGATACCTGGAATAAATGCATAATATGTAGTGCACAGTAATGGTTAATGGAGAGGAGAGTGGAAAGCCAAAAAACTCGGCGTATTTTCCCCGTAACTCATTATTACTCGTTATATTTTCCATTACAACTTGGCTACAAATTTTCGCTTCAAATTTACTCCGAAATATGATAGTTTCTTATAATTTTAATGCTGACCCGTAATACCGACCAAATGGTGAATCGATCAAGCCTTGTTATTATTTTCCTTCAACTTGTATTCCAAATTTTCACAAGAAGTTTCACAAGAAGACTTCTATAGATTGCTTTTTGGGTTCTTTACCTTGCCTTTTACCTACTCGGCTCGGTGAGCTTTTGCTATGCTCTCGTCTCCCCAAGAAATCTCATTTCGCCGTTCGCTTCACTCGTTGACTCCTCCGATCGTCGGCTTTTTTTTCTATAAAAAAGTCGCTTAGCGCTTAAGCGATTTTACTCGATGAACGCTGTATCACGTACTTAGTTTTGTTGTCTTGATGTTTTCTACATACCTATTATGCCTGCCAAAGGGAAATATAATAACATGCGCGTTCAACTCATTTTAGCATTTTTATTAGAATTAGTCTGGATTCCTAGCACATTTCCTGCACATTTGTAATGACCAAAATAATGTTATCCAAAAGATTACATGATAAGCCACAAAGGGAAAGCATAATGTTAATTAAATTAATGCCCAGCTCTCAAGAATGACCTGGGAAATGTATGATTATGAGATTGCATGCAGTGGCAAAACCGCAAATACCAAAATTCCGATCAGGGTGCTAGTATAACCAAGATTAATCTATACTATAGATTAGATTAATCTTGGTATAACCTATTAATATAGTAAATGCGCACATTAAATTACATTTATTTATGATTATGCATGTATTATCATTATGAAAGGGTTTACATTTGTATTTTGTGTATTTCTTGCTGTTGAGTTATTGAAAGGATACTGCCTTGCCTGCACACAAACATGCAAGAAAGTTACTCAAGTCTCACTCAACTCAACTCAAACTCAAGCCATGATGATGGGTTGTTTTGGACACGTTGACATTTCTGACTAGATGCAGCCAGCAGCAAGCGATAAAGTACACCGCACCACCTGCTTTTGCCTGTTTGCCTATGTACTCTGCTGTGTTTTTGCTGGTACTGCTGTTGTTGGCACCGGGTAAAGTAAAAGTGAAATTAATTTTGTACTTTTAAAGTGGTAAAGGTGGAGGAGTAGTTAACGTAGGTACATAACTAGATAGAGTTGACCTGCTGATCTTGACAATTTCAACTAAAAGTCCGATTTCCGGCAGCGGTTGGAAAGGTTTTTTTTTGGTGAATTTTGCATTTCCAGAAAATATCTGGCAACTGTCTGTAAGTATTTTTGCAAAGTAAGATTTTTAGCCTACATATAACATTAGTTTTAATTTATTATAGTTAAGTCAAGTGGATTTTAGACAGTTTCGTTGAACGATGACAGTGATAAACTAACAATTTGTAATTCAAATTTTTAATCCCTTTTAGAAAGAATTCATCATTTTCCTTTTTTAGCTGGGTGGAATCTGGAATTAGAAAGTTCAGCATGGAGATCCTCTATAGAATTCCTTTCGCCATTTTGGCAGTTCCTCACTTAAAAATTAGGAAACCATCATGGCTTGTTCAACCATCCGCAATGGTAGTTTTCTCCCTGGCACTGTTTTCTTACTTCTTGATCACAGCAGGTAAAATAGTAATGAGTTATTTTTTTTATCATTATACTATTTATTAATTGTTTTACCATTGTTCTTACCAAATTTTATACCTGAAGTTTTGAATTCAAATCTTTTGTCATCCCTACTATAGGTATTATTTATGATGTTATCGTGGAACCTCCTGGCGTGGGAAGCACAGTCGATGACAGGGGCGTGTCACGGCCGGTACGTGTTTATTATTGGTTAACTTTAACTATAAACTAAATCTGCGTAACCTATATGATGAAGATTAAACGGTGTGTTCTGTAATAAGTCCTTTTAATTACGTTTCATGTGTATATCCCGCACAGGTTGCATTTATGCCATACCGTGTCAATGGGCAGTATATCTTGGAAGGTTTAGCATCCTCATTTATGTTTACTATTGGAGGACTAGGGTTCATTATTCTGTACCGAACTCATGGTACTTCTAATTCCGGCTATAAAAGTCACAGCAGCTTAGGATATTACCTGATGACTTCCGTTGGGTTCATCTGTGTTCTAGTCGCTGTACTAACAACATACATATTTATGAGAATCAAGTTGCCGTAAGTAAGAGATAATGATTAAAATGCTCCACTGATTCATACTCAACACATCATCATTCGAAAGTATGATGCAATATGTAACGTGGTGTGTGTAAAATAAAAATTTTCATTTTTTTAATTTTTAGGGGATACTACTTACATCCTTAGAGAAAATATTTATGCAGAGGCAGTTAAAAGACGGTCTCTCAGCTAATAAATAACAAAAACAGTATATATTATGTAACCTTGTGTAATACTGATGATAGGTTCTTTTCTTCAATTTGTTATACTCTATTTATGTCATTTTGTGAAATAAATCTGTCTTTTATTAGGCAGAGAGTTATTGATGTCACCTTTTTAAACTTATCCGTTTCGTCATCATCACATTCCTGTATTTAATTACATTCGGAACCGGTGTGGCGAGTGTTGTGGTTCCGAATGTGAATAGAAAAGAAACCTTCTTTCGACCCATCTATGAAACATGCGTTTTTACAGTTTGTGGTTGGCGTATTTCGCTTATTTAACATGATTCTAAGGTGACTATTTATGATACTTCATAAATACAGAGTAATTATGAATATTACAGTTTTCTTATAATAACACAAGCGCAGTCCCGTAATTTAACTCACACACATTCATCAATATACAGTAGCATAATTATACATACCTTCACGGACTTTTAGCTCAGATTTGATCTCAACCGACATTTTAATTTTTCAACCCTTTGATATTCTTTGGAAATGTCAAAATTTTTGCTTTCAAAATTATCAAGTTTAGCAACAATTCCTCATATACCCAAACTACCTGCAAGGATAGCTGACAGAATAGTGCATACTGACATACTTACGTTATCACATAGCCCAGCCTGGTGTAGAATGAGTAATAATTTAATTCCCAACTTACCATCGTACGTGATTAGCAGTCCATCTTCTAAATTTTTTTACTCTACATCTTCATCCTCGTCATCTTCGGATGATAATGACGCTTCCAAAGAAGATTTGAGTAGGGAGACTGATCCGAAGGCTGCCTTAAATAGAAACTCAAATAAGAATAAGACAAAAGCAAAGAAAACTTCTTCCGAAGTGCAAACTGGGGACGACAGCACTAAACTACGGCCAACTCCAGCGTGTGCCTCTCTCCACCAGATAACTCCTTTAGATGAGCATGCAATTGGTTATGATCTGTCTAGAAATAGGCGCTCTAAAACCGGTAATAAACCTGCGGAGAGCAAAGAACCAAAGTCAAGTAAAAAGAAAGGCAAGAAGCCAACTAAAGAAACTCCAAAGGAGATCCCATCGCAAGACCTACCGTCACCATCAAATAAAACGCCACGGAGAAAGGCAAAGGACAAGTTGGAAGCTTTGAGTGAACAAGACTGCTTCAGAAGGCATTTATTTGCAATGAAGCTACTCTTGATACTACAAGATGAAGAGGACTTCTTGGAAAACGTTCTGTGGACTGATGAGTGCAACTTCAATATGCCGAAGGTGGCGCCGTCCTTAATTACAAAACCTAGTGTTGCGGAGTCTGAGCTACTTCCGCAAATTGCCTGGTGTGGAATCTCCACGCGGGGCACTGTCGGGCCTTATTTTTTCAATTCTCATGTGACAGGTTGCAACAACAATTTTTCCGAACTGAGCAGCAAAAATATTTTTTTATTCAAGAACAAAATTTAAGCAATCTCACTTTGTAGATAAATCATACCTCCGAATGCTTGAGAACTATGTCCTTCCTGAACTGGAAAGTAAGGGATACAACCTGAAGGAACTCTGGTTCCAGCAGGATGGTGCCCCATGGCACAGAACTCAACCTGTGTTGGACTTTCTTAAATCAATTTTTGACTACAGGGTAATCTCTCTAGGTACTCCATTTATATGGCCACCTCGATCCCAAGACCTGACCCCGATGGACTATTTCTTTTGGGATTACATGAAGCTTAAACTGAACTACAAGCATTCTAAGTATGACCTCTGCTTTCAAAAGCTATTCAGAGAGACACTCACGAGGGAGGTGACCCTCACATCAACAACTATTTTGCAAGCGGCTATCTACCAACTTCATGAGAGACTTGCAATGTGTCTCAGTGTGAATGGAGCAAGATTTACGCACATTCTATATCCAAGTGATAACACTAAGCATTGCGATAAACAGGAAGGTGTCCCAAAATTGGAGACTATCCAGGGAGAGCAAGGAGCATCTAATGCATCCGCTCAATCAACACCTTTATCTACACCAGCAGGGCCATCGGCTTCTCCACATACAAATGCAGGACCAGGACCATGTCCTAGAACGTTTCTTAAATCAAAATTAGCCGATTACTATTCCTCTATACCAAACGCTGTTGTAAGTAAACCAGGTCCAGAGGACAATATTGTTGGCAACGAATCTAAGTCTACCGAGAAACAAACCAATGATGAGCAAAACAAAACAGCATAAAATTTTCAGTTTAATAATAATCATATAAATGACGAAAAATAAATATTACAAGTATAGTGGAAAGGTTACGTCAACGCTACGCAGTTTAGTTCTATGGTTGCATGAATTTTGGGGTTCATAAGTTGACTAGATGAAGATGACTCCTCTCTGCTAAGCTGCTCTAGGATTCAAATTAAAAGCGCATAGCATGTGCGATTATACTCGCTCTTATTTCATCTTTAAGATCTAACTCTTGTCTCTTGTTTTGTAGGAACTTCAAAACCTTTTCTATGATAATTTTCAGGCATTCTAATGTTATCAGGTTGTATAATTGGTACTGGTGACTTTGATTTAATAGTAGTGTCACTTCTAAACAATGGCATCTTTGGCTTTTAAAATCAACAACTTGCGTTGTAAATGATTTAGACGCCACTAAAAATTAAAAAGAATTTAGCTTGAAAAGTAAATTGTAGATGAAAAATACGTCGCTTCAAATTCAAAAGTCTCATTAAAGTCTCAGTTTCAAAGATGGCTCCTATATATTATAATTTTTTAAATAATAACTGCGTACTGCTCATAAAGATTTCATTTTCAGTGCGTCTTTACACAACCCATCGCAATAGCCATCGTTGTTGCTTTGAGCGATTCGGCTATGGTCAATATGTCCTATTAGATATACTAATTATTGTAGGTATGAAAGTATATTTTGGAAAATCAAGTATGTGTTAGGCGGTGACTTGAGTAAGGCAGTAAGGTTTCTTTATTGCATTTTCACCTAAAATCATACAAAACTCTATTGTTTTACACACCCAGAAGAATCAATGCATAAAGTAAAAATAACAGAACATAAAACTGCCG